>VZTV01121588.1:0-15228 GCA_013400875.1 Anhinga rufa
ATAATAACAGCAACAACAATAATGATAATTAATAATGCCAAAAAAGGAGTATCATCTTAAAGGTGAGTGGCATGCAAGAAAGGAAATTGCAGTTAAGGACTTGTAAGATTCAGGGGGAAATGTAAGGTTCTTTCAAATAAATTGGCATTGCGCCATGAATGTCACAGGATTTGCGATTTGCCCCCTAAATTTTATACTGTAGTTTTTAAAAAAAGGCAATAAATTATCATTATGTGCAACATATGCTGCTTCTCTACCACTTGTTTTCTTGCAGCAATTGATATTTTCAGAAACACCACTGAACAGGAACTTAACTGGGGAGTTGATGCTGTCACTATGTTTGGGTAAGTGACCATGACAGCTTTTAGTCCTGGGGAAAGAGAGCAAACCTTGAGAAAATCCAGGGCCAAGCAAAGTTTTCAAATGCAATGAGACCAAGGGTAGGATGCAGACTTTGGCCCAAAGCTTAAAAAAAGACACCGGAAAGATCCTTCTTTGCTTCACTGACCTTTGGACCTGTTCCTCAGGACACGGTCACAGAGTAAAGATGGTGAATTAATGCACACAGAGAAAGCGTGGGCCAAATCCTTCCTCCTTACTAGGAATGCACTGGCTCCAGTGAGCCTGGTGTGTAATTATCCGAGGGCAGAAGTTAGCCCTGATTATCAAAAGATTTTTATTCACTTGTGCTATCATCTACCAGTGGTAATTAGGACAAGCCTTTGCATTTCACACCTAATAAAAATTAACAAGAATGAGCAGGCAGTAACAAAACACATGGGAGGCACACGCATGCCGAGGTGCCACGTGAAACCTGCTGGTGTGATCGCGCTTAGAGTAACCCCACCACTGGAAAGCCCCCATTTCACGCAAAATTAGAGCAAACTGGAGAAATCACACACGCTGCCTCTCCCTCTCTTACACTCGGCAGCTCTAACACAGAAACACATCGGAGTCTGGCACTGACTCATGTTTCAAACTCAGGAGCACCCCCCAACATGCACGCCCGTACACACACATACCCTGCACACTCCCTTTCTGGTGCTGCTGCCACCGGGTACCAACCCCGTCCAAATGATTTCCCTCCAGGTGTTTACTCCACTTTATTGGTAATGCAAAACCCACATCAATAGCATGAAATGTGCAGGAACCAGCACCCCGGGCATGCTACCCCCGCAGTGAAAAATCAGCCACATAGCTACTCAGGTACAATCTGTTTCCGAAAGCTATCATTTAAGGACCATTCAGGGCACGCTTGGAGGCGCTTCCGCTCTCTCACCTTCCTACAAGACAAATTCTCATGCCATTAACCTTTATTTGCCTTTTATACAGTAAAATTTAAGTCTATTAAAAAATAGAGTTCCAATTTGATACTTTGATCACCTCCATCTGCTTCATGGGAAACGTACAGTGGTAACAGAGAAAAAAAAACATGTAGGACTGGAATAAGTTAGCCCCGTTTTCCTTTTTTGTCCATTGCTTGCTGCCAAACATGCTTGCTGCTGGTCACTTGCCTAGCTCGCTGCCAGTGAATGCTCAGCTGGGCACGTCACCAATGTTTAACCCTCAATAAAATTAAATCACAATAATACTTAGCACTCATTTAGGGTTTTATATATTACAAACACTGTAAAAAAATTTTAACTGCACACTCCATAACACTCCCATAAGGTAAGTTGAGTATTATTATTCATACCTTATGCAAAGGGCACTTTCACTGGAGAAGGGGTAATTGACCTGCTCAAAGCTATGCAACACAGGTGCTCCTGTTTCCTGGTTCTCTCCTTATTCCAACTGACCAATTTCAGCCTTTTTCAGAGAGGTTAGAGACCTGCTTTCATTTCTGCCTCTTTCTGCTGCTGAAGGAAAGGAAAGAGCAGGTCGCTGTACCCAGGGGTATGGGTTGCACGTGGGTGGTGTGAGTGTGGTCCCTGGTTGCATCGGCTTGCAGTGGGACCAGAGTCAACTGGAGCTGCAGCACTCCCGTTTCTACCTCCCCACAGCAAGCGGGGATTAGCTGTGGAGAAGAATTTGGTCTGTGGGAATATTATGAGCCCTTTTCACAAAAGACAACCAAGTTTCAGTCTCTGCAGACGCCTTCTAATACTGCAGGGAGGACAGGAGAGGATTCAGCAGCATATGCATACCACACACCTCTCCTCATACTCCCTCTCCCTTCCCTTCAACTGCAAAAAAGGGTAAGACTGAACAAATAAAGGTTTTATCCAGGATAAACAGTGGCAGGGCAGGAGCAGTGCCCGCTGCCTGCTTTTGCAGGCTGCAGCCATCGCTGCCAACCATTGCGTGGCAGAAAAGGCCATGCTGGGCTTGCCTGCAGCCACCACTGCTGCCGGTGTGTCAGATAGACCTGAATTTTTTAACTACCTCTTTGAGATGAAAACCCTCACGTCACAGGCTGGACAACTGAGCGATGTAGTCAGAGATCCTGTTACAACACCAGCTGTTCATACTGCACCGCTGCCGATAGCCACAGTGTAGGTGGGACCCAACCATGCTTACTACGTCAGAAATCACAGGTTTTCTACCTGTAAAAGATGTGTACCCTTATGCGCAGTGATATGATTAAAGCAGAAACCTTACCTGCTAGCAGTGTGGATGTAATTATCCCAGTTTAAAAAAAAAAAGGTTTTCACTGGCAAAGCTCATCCCAGTTCAGAAACCAAGTAAGCCCTACCTTTGACCAAAGCAGTTAGACTGGAAAAGCGCTTGAACTCGTTGATAAGCTCCCGAGCTAAGACAAGGCTTAAGTAGAGGGGTTTATCTCACCTAACCTCTCACTTTTAACGTTTGGTTGGGTCAGGGCCAATTTAGTGTAACCAGATCCTCAGCCCTAGCTGCACGTTTTGATTGCCCTGAAGAGCTAGCTCAAGCCAAAGCCTCTTTAGCTATCCCACCTAAGAGCGCCATCACCCCTGCAGATCAGCAGATGAGCTCCACAGTTTAAGTGGATTAGCTGTGCTGAACAACACTGCTACATCCAGTTCTCGTGTCGGCAGCACCCGAGCTTCAATCGGCAATGATCAATCAGCAATTCAGCTGCTCTGGGAGGTTCTGCTGCAGAGGACAGAGCTGGGTTAAGGACAAACCTGAGCTATCCCTAGGCCCTGGAAGAAAAGCAGGCTTGCAGCTCGGACTCGGTGGGCATCCCAAGTGGCTCAGTGAGCCAGAAGTGCCCTCTCCCACACCCTCTCTGACATCAGGGTTTGAGGTTGGCTTCCCAATACAGTGTGCAACTAGGATGAAAAATATCAGCCTGACACACCACACACTGCCTTGTCATGATTTCTTATGCAAAATCCTCAGCAGCAGCACACAGCAGAGTGGTGATTAAATCGACACAGTAACAGGATGCCCTCCGGATCACACCTCCTCTAGCCACCTATTTTAGCCTGGGAACAACAGCCTCTGCCATGTCTTATCAGCTACAAAACTCAGTTCCAGCAAACTTCTTCAGAAAGCAATGAGATGCAACTTCCCAGGTACACCACATTCTTCTCTCAGCCGCTCCTCCCAAAGGCAGCAGGCAGAAGTGCCACATAACATAATCAGTGTGAAGTTGTAACAGTGTGGGAGAATGTGGCAATTCATGGAAAATGTCATCTACCAAAAGGCAATTAGCAGCAAGTCTAAATGCAGAAGCAGAAGGGAGTGGTTTCCTAACAAAACAAGCCTTGTTAAAAAAATAAAAGAAAAAAAAACACCCTAAAACTTGCTTTCCTCAAAAAAGCAGCATTCTCAGGAGACTGAAAGCATGTGAAAAAAATACCTCTGTGAAGCTTTCTGTAAAGATTACTCTTTACAGACAGATTTGGCAGCCCTTTCTGCTCTGTCTCCTAATGCTATTGAGTATAACTATGTTAAGTCAATAAGCAAAGCCACTCAGAGGGTTTTTTTTGAGGTTTTCTAGGCCAAGAGAGGAAGCAGTGCGATAGGAAAGTTTTCTGAAGTGGGAGTTCTGCCTGCCTTGCTTCTAATTGTAGTGAAACTGTCAACCTCTGCATTGTGTTTCGAGACTTTACACTTCAAAATCATTCGCTCTGTGCTTTGAATTGCTATACTTTTAAGCTAACTGCTTCTAAAAGTGCTGTTTAAAAAAATGACATCTTCAACCACATTTAACGTTGAGAATAAATCTAAATTCGCAAAGTCTCATTGGGTCCCTGCAAAAGTGCAGATTTTTTTTATCATACTTGACAGCCAATCTCTTGGAAGTGATTTGTGCAGAAATTTAGTTTAAATTACTTCATATCAAGACATTTAAGAGAAAACGTGTTTTTCATTATAAGCTAAAAATGATGATGCTCTTTTTACCTTATATATAAAAAAAACCCCAACGCTCAAGCAGCCAACAACTTTGAAACCAATTAGTAATCTTACAACCTAAAATCCTACCTACGTGCAGGCATGTATTAATCGTATTTCAGAATGAGCTCCAGACACACGTGGCTAAAAAAACTGAACTAGGCTGACTTGCCTTCTCTCTTGTAAACCGACAACAGAGAAAGTGCGTCCACGTAGTATGGTGAGAATAACAGGCACTCGCTGCCCTTGGAAACACGTCCTCTGCCTCTGAGCATTAAACTCGGGGAATCACCCCATCAATGCTGGAATGGTAAATTCGTAGATAAGCCAGTGTGCTAAATTTCTCTTCAGTGCCCAGACCTGATCAAGTAAGGGGATGGATACCTGCCAAACTGAGGTGAGCTGAGGGAGCCCAGTGCCTTCCAAGTGCCCCTGCATACATCTGAATTTCAGGGTAACTAGAAAGCCATGGTCCTTTCATGCTGCCATGAAACAAAGAGTATTTACATTGCTTTGGCTTTAATGATTTTAAAATACAGAAGATCATTTTGGGAAAGTAGAGACAGTTAGGTCCAATCAGGCTCAGGTATATTCACGCTTTGTTGCTCAATGTGGCAAAATCAATTCAAGGTAAATGTTTACTGCTAAATATTTGGGGAGATGGAGAACAGGCATGTAAGCAGCTCAGAGGGTGCAGGCTCATAGTCAGCTCAGCCAGGAGCTATCTTCTAGCTAATATGACAGCACCCAGCACAAGGAAGCCCCAAGACTGACTCCAGTTCCTGAGTACCACTTTCACCAAACAGAAAACGATGCTGTACCTTGTAGGGCTGAACAACTTTGAAGGTTGTTCTTAAGGTCTGCCAAAGTTCTAGGTGCTCCAGATGCCAGGTTTCAATTTAAGCTAATCTATTTTTCATATCCTTCTCCCGCATTCTCATCTCTTTGGTTTAAAGGAAGACAGCACAGTACTTAACGCTGGGAAAAAAAAGCCCCTACTGTTGCTCGCAAATGACTCCCCCTCATAGCATTTGGAGATCACATTAATCACCTTGCAAGGAAGTCCCGCCCCACTCTTCACTCACCGCACGATGGATGCTTCGCTGGGCCAAGCTGAGGTGCTACAAACAAGCTCCCACGTTGGCACTGGTTATTTCTGCACTTGGGAAGCAGGGATATGTGGCCTTCCCTCTGCACTCCTCTCATCAACATTTCTCCATGCATGGATATGATTCCTCCCCATCTCTTCCCAGTCCAACCAAAAAAAGCCTTAACCAGACAGGAACAATGCTGGCAAAGTGGCTTCTACTCCAAACTCCAGCACCAGCTTGGGCAAGAAGTGAGGAAACACAGCCATGTCACATGGGAAACAGCTAAGCTACCGCGAACAACAGCCAGCAACCCTTTTGACTAACCAGAAAGTGCCCAACCCAAGTCTCGTTTCCAAGTGGAAAGGCTGTCCTCTGCTCCCCCTGCAGACTCCAGCAGAGCTGGATCACCTTCTTAACTATCCCTTGTCCATCACAGCAGTCCAGCAAACATTACCATCTAATCGTTCCCACAGTACGCAAATGACTTCCTGGCTTGGCGCAAGGTGAGTACAAAGTTTTTCCTAGTCTCGCATTTATTTTAATTTCCCCCCTCCTTTCCACATCATGTGAATCATCCCTGCTTCCCAGCATCAAAGAGTTAATGGAAGAAAGAAGCACTCCAGCATGTGCTTCACGCAAGGGTAAGTGGACTGGCCAGCTACCAAAGCAGATTGTTAAAGACTGCACCGAGCTCCTGATTTTTTTCCCCTCGACTGCAATAAACCTAAGTATTGAATGTGGACGTAAATGTAAACCTAGACCACATCTGCTGATAAAGCAAAGTCTTTGTACTTGCACAACTGCCGTTAACTGTACACAAAATACTTAAATTTCATGAATTCTCCTACATTCAAAAGCTGACCTGCAGTCTGCCCGAGGCAGCCAATGTGAACTGCACGCTCAGCAGAATTGCACATTAAAGACAGAGGGGAAACAGATTATGCTATAATACAAAATCAGACTGCTAGGAAAGTGAATCATTTGTGCAACTGTTAAACGCTCAGAGTATTTTGGGCACATTTCACCACACCACATTAAAACGCGTTTATTGTGGTTCTCATGTGAAAGGCAGCACTAGGGAACAGGTTTGTGTTAACTTGCCCCTTTCATCACAGGCATGAGCAAAACCGGTGCCTTCAGGACTCTGTCATACTCCACTATTAAACTCTTCTTTTGAGTTAATTGAGGCTACTCTGATAGTTGAGGATTTTTACATTCCCGCAATTGCATTAATAGCTTGGAGGAGAGTGTATGTGTGTATGCATATCATTCCTTCCCAAAATCTCTCGGGAAACTTCAGCTGTAGATCTTGGCTATCAGCATTCAGGCTTCTTCTCAGAAGATAAATGAATTCTGATATAATATTCTAATTTTAACTTATTTCTTGGCAAGATACTCCCTCCTTACATGCATACGTGTCAGACATGGACTGTGTTTTAGCAGAGTTCCCTTGGTTAATTATTACCAAATCATCTGAAGGTTTCTCCATCACAAATCAGGTATAAGCAGCTGGGACCTACCAAAAAGGACTCCATCTCTAGACAGTTTAATTTTGAATGGCATAAATGACCTTGGGCTAGCTTATTTCCACGTTGGTTCATACTCTACTCTGCTGTGATCTCCCCTGAGGAAGACAACTCAGAAACCCGCCTGTCTGAAACCCACTGGTCTCCTGTTTTAGATTCCTTCCTATTCCAAGTCTATAACTGACCTATAGGTATGAAAATCACCCTGGGATGTCACTAGCGACCCTTTCTGCAGTCTGTATTATCATTATTATCTAAATGACCATTATTAACATTATTAACAGCAGCAAAATATTTTAATTTACACTGCTAGCAAATTAATTTTTTGTATCTATAATCAACCAAATTATGCATAGAAAGAGACATTTACTCTTACATGCTGGGCTTGGAGACACTAGAAGAGGAGGTGTATTTCATAGTTGGCCCCATGGCATCTGTACCTAATACTGCAACCCCAAGTTAAGCAGAAGTCTGTAGTAACACAGTCTATTTTCAGTTATCCAGTACTTTCCTAGTTCACAACTAGTTTAATTAGAAAAAAAAAAGCCTATGATAAAAATTCATACCCTGATTTCTAAGACCTAACCGTGTTGCAAGGTGCACAGCAGATCATGCACAGAGTACTTCATGCATAAGTATCAACTAAGAATTTTGGGTGCTTCCACTCAGGGGTGCTTGAATTTGTGATTTATGTGGAGGGCCATCTCTAACAGGGAAAAAAAAAAAAAAGACTCTCTGCAACAAAAATGTAAAAATTAAAGTTGGATCTTTGGTTTGAGAAGTGCAGTGATTTTACACAGGAATTGCACACACCCCATCTACTGGCTTTTCGGAAGACTGAGAATTGTAACAGCAGCAAGGCGAGTTTACCTTTCATTGAAGTTATTTACTGAGCAATGCCTGTGAGCTTAGTGCTTGATGAAGATACAGGAGACAACCACCTATCTCAGGTGAGCCACAAAGCAAGCCAGAACTGATAAACCTGTTCAGAGCCTACAATGGTAAAAATGCAGGTCATAGGCTAAAAACAGTCACCCAAGTCATCACAGCATCTTGCATGTTGCAACAGAAACGTAACAGAGGAGTCAGAGGAAAAAATACCCCAGCTGACAAAAGCCTTGGTTGTGCTGCATGTCTGCTGTAGGGACTACCTTTGCTGCCCTTAGAGCAGATGTAGGGGTAACGTCCAGCAGAACAGATAAAGGCAGCAGACATGCACCCACAGCAGAGACTCCAGTCAGTGTTGCTGTTGTGCCACCACTGCGGCCCTCAGGGAGCAGAGCCACTGTAATTTTTAATTCAAGAAGGCTGCATGCCGCTTCATTAGAAGAATTCATGACAGACTTCAGCCACCGAGCCAAAAAGGGAACTCGAGTTACGCTGTGGCAATCAGGACGTTTGATCATGGCAAATCGAAGAACCTGCTCAGCCCTTCTGAAAGCTACCCAAAGCCAGTGCAATCTCCCACTCCTCTAATTGTCTGCAACGCCTTTAATAGCAGATGGCAAAAGTACTGAAATTAAATCCAGTGCTAACAGCAGCTGGGCACACTGATAGTTTTTCCACTGGAGTGCCAAATCGTGACACTTTTTTTCCTGTTGAATTCGTAAAGTTAGTATATCCACAGTGCAACGCCAAGGGTATAAGCCAGAGTTTGCCTATGCATTTCTAACTCTGTAGTTGCAGGCAGGGGCTCACAGAACTGGCCAGCAACAACTGCAACATGGATCAGTAATCTGAGGAGACTAAACACATTTAAATCTGTCAATACATTCTTTATCTTAATGTGAAACTTTTACAGGCACGTAGGCTATTACTGACAGTTGTACTGAAATACGTGGTGGTCCATGATTTGGATGCGGGGGAGTCTCAACCCCTTTTCACTTGTGACCTACCCTGGAGTTCAAATGAGTTTCTTCAGGAAGCACTTGGTATTAACATGCCAGTGCTTTGTCACACAGATGCATAATAAATATGATTTCTAGCAAAAGCTGAAATCACTGAAATTTTATTTGCATATAAGGTCAGAGCTGTTTTGAAAACAGACTTTTCAGTTATCTATGATGTTTGGAGGAACTCACTGTTGCAGAAAGAAAATATTTTTCCTTCATCTGCTGCTGTCCATCATGGACCAAAGTCTGCTCTTGCATCCAGTGCAACTTCAGCAGAGTGGCTTGGGGTGAAACTGAGAGTGATGTAATGCATTAAATGTCCGATTTTCAAATAACAGATCAAATTTCTTTTTAAAATACTGTCTTTCCTCAAAGCATTTAAAACCAACTGTTTGATAAGAGGCTACTGTTGCTGTTGACCCCGTTTCCATTTTCTGTGCCAAAGTTGTGAAAGTTTTAAGCTGTACACCAGCCAAGGAGAGCACAGTGATGTGAAACTGGTATTTGTGTTTTGTCAGTACCAGCAAAGGTGTGTCTGCAAAAAGCTGTGATAACTGTCAGCACCTCAAAGCAATTTAGATCTTTGCCTGTCTGTGCGCCAGGCAATCTTAAGAGCTGCAGATCTCTCGCTTCTAAGTGCTAATGTCTCAGTAACTTCAGCTATACAAGCTCCCCAAATTTAAATAGCATATTCATCAATTTCTAGGAATACACCACAGTTTGGATGACACAGTATTCCAGTGCTCAGTTTCTTCTGGACATGAAGGCATCCTAGGTCTTAAAACTCAGACCTTCTTCAGCTCCAACTGGAGCTGGACCAAGTGTCCGGTGCTGGCACTAGACCCACTGCAGTGCCAGAGCATTTCAGAAACTAATCCAGTAGCTGGGGAGGTGTTTTAGGAACGCTTTGCAGAAGGCACCTCTGCCAACAAGGTTCAACGAGGTTTCTGCTGGTGACTTGAGAAGACATATTGAATGTCAACCGGTATGTTTATCTTCTTTAAATGCTGAACTTCCTTTCAAGCAATATCTAATAGGGTAGATTACTGGTTTAATGCTAATGGAAACTGATCAAAAGACACTAGATTATTTGGCTGGCTTACCTTAAAACCTTTTCCAGCTTTAGCTTCCATGCAAAATATATCAAAAGAGTGTTCCTATCAATGGAGAGCCTATAAACGAAGCATTTTAGGAGACAGGGGAAACTACATTTAAAACTGGGTTGTGGATAAAAATGCTAGAAACCCCCCAGAGCAACTTAAGGACCAGCTCCACAGATTTTCACAAGAGCTACTTTGGAAAATAAAACTTAGGGACTCATGCTATATAAGGACATTTGAAATTATATTCCTTATCTACAAAAGGCAGCTTCTTCTCAGTTGCCATCATGGTTCATTTGGCTAGGGACAAAAGTGGCTGGCAAACTAGCATAAAAAAGGAACAAGTAAATACCGGCATTTTAAGCACTGTCTCTAAGCAAAGATAAACAGCAGTGGTCAAATGACAACCGGCCAGCTCTCTCTCCATGCCTGTTTGAAGGGACAATGGCTGGGAACCACCTGGATCAAGGCTGTCAATCCCTTTAAATGCAGAAACGCTTTCATGATTTCAAGGCAGAACAAATATTTCTTTTTGTCTGCACTCTTTTTAGAAAACATGAACAGTAACTACAGAGCAGAACATAGATGCCTATTAACAAAGCCAACAACAATTACTGCTATGTCTAAGAATCAACAAAAAAAACACACATACCAGTGTATTCCAAAGGCATTCGCTCACAAAGCAAACTCACTCCACGCAAGCCCAAGCACAGAAACCCGATAGTATCTCATGATTTATGTTCTCTCAGCAGGTTGTACTGGGTCCTCCAGATTCCGGGCTTGCCTTTGAAAACAATTAAGTTTCTAGCACTTCTGGGAGTGACAAAAGCTCTCACTATGAAAACCTGCATGCTGCACTCTCGCTGAGTCTGCAGCCTGGCAGACTGAAACAACGGCACCGAGGGAGGTGTGAACTTCCCCCACTTAACTCATCTGGAAGCGCTGGTAGGTGAAGGGCCATCTCTAAACTTTGAAGTTATTTCCAGACGATGTCTTTGTCCAGCGCCCAAACAGCCAGCTGCTGCTGTGACTTGGAGAACATTTGCAAAGCCCTCTCTCAGCCTGGAAAGAAAAATCCCTTTTCTCACCAGCCTGCATGCAGGAAACTCTGCAAGTTCAGCTAGTGTGAACTATTCTAATTACTCAGCGAGACTGAGTACCCTTACTTACATTACAGCATGTCCAGAAACTGTGACGAAACCTAGGTCCTGCTGTGCTACGCACTGTACAAACACACACTGGGAGATGGCACCTGCTCCACGGAGTTTATAATTTGCATAGAGTAAGCTGTACCTAAGGGAAGGCAAGGACAAGAAGCACATGTATAGAAGTGGGCAACAGGCATTTCACGCAACTAGTCTGTGAATGCTGCTTCTGAATTATTCTAGTACAGGAATGGTGTCTGATCAAAAAAAATAGATCTGTGATATACCCTTGGCTGAATAAAACAAACAGAGTAGCAGCAAAGTCGAACTACTAAACACCCCAGCCCCGGCAACAGAAGCCCCAACACTGTTCAAACATCAGATTGCCTGGACAAGGCACAACATCTTTACCTCCTCAAGAAAAAAAAAAAAAAAAGCCAAAGCCACTTCCCACTTCTGTGCTTATTCTACCTATACTACCGACAGAAATGATCTCATGAAGCCAGAGCAAGAGCGGTGAGATGGGCTGGCAAACAAGGCAGCCGAGTGCACAGAAGGGTGTACGCCGATGGGCTCTGCAGGAGCTGCCCAGACACCAGATCTTAGCCCGGAGTAAACGCAAAAGGGCAGCTCCTTCCAGGCAGGGTGGTAAGCTACCTCTTCTTTACCACAAGGCACCCTGGCCTAAGAGCACACACAAGGGCAGTTACTGAGGGGTCGCTCTTACATGGGGAGTTCACACATCATTTACTCTGTGGCAAACAAACTTGCTAAGACAAACATTTTCTCACTTGTCAAATTATTTCTGCACCTTAGACTCTGCGCATTTGGTTTTCAGAGTTGCTGAATCCTTGGAACTCCAAATGAAATCAGCTGAAGTGAGGCATACTCAGCACCCCGGGAAGTCACCAACAGGTGTTCTGATAAATTTTATTTTTTACTTACCAGTGTACCTGTTTCCTATATTATACAGTAAGACACCCAATTCCTTCAACACTGTGCAAGTAAAAGACATAGATAATTTCATGTAGTGTCATTTTCAAAATGATTTAAGCCTAGTTATGAGAGTTAACCGGGCTCTATTTCCTTGCTGACAACATCTGTGGTTTCATAGCTGTAGTTTTTGGTACCTCTTGCTCACCTGTTGCTATGCAAGGACTAACAAATACAGGGAAATAATTTATCAGGGAGACCTGCAAAAAATGACCAGATGATTTTCTATCATATTTAGAAGACGGTAAGTTAGAAAAAACATCTTCCCTCTTATCTCCTTCAGTTAAAGTTGCAGTCATTTTTCACAATCAGAGGCAAGCACTTTTGGAGACAAAAATGTGCTTAAAGAAGTGTACTGGCAGAAGCGCAAGATGCTTTAATGTCCTTCAAGCCCACTTTAAAGTGCTTAACATCTTTTGACAGAAAGTACTGAGTAACTGCAAACTTGGTCACAAGCAGTTCATTACACATACAAACATATACAGACATCAAAAATGTTAAGTCAAGAACTAAAAGACAGGTAAGTACCAGAAAAATGGCCAATTGTGCAACATTTCATCTTCTTTCTTAATTTTATGATCACACAGCGGTTTTTTCCACAGGAAACGGTGCCATTCATGGTATAGCAGAGCTGGTGTTACTGAATAAGCAACACTCAGTAGTTTGCTTCATTCTTGCTATTAAAAATGGTACTAAAACTCATGCTTTAAAGACAGAACAAGCTATTTCCTTATAGGTTATTTTCTGGCTGTCACCATATTACCTAAGTGCCTGGTATACTAAAATTAGCACATGTTCACAACACCCTGTGAGTGTTTCTTCCCTATCGCACAGACAGAACCGAGACTCGAGAGACTGAGGTTGTGGACAAAGGTCCCTTCCAAACCCAGCTACGCCGCTTGACGAAGCTTCCCTCCCACACACGTGCTCAGCACCAGTCACCCCTCTTCCTGTGGTGACCGTCTCCCTTCAGAAGTGCTAGCAGTCTGGTGTAAAAGTGTTTTGTAATCCATTACGGTGAAAATAAACTGGAGCAGCTACAAATTACTCTTTACGCTCTTTTATGCTAACCCAGCTTTGCCTCCAGCCAGCTGGGGAGCACTCGCTCCACCCCAGAGCAGACTGAAGAGGGTCATTTCCAAGGGGAGGTGCAATAAACGTGGGGAAGCTTGTGCTGACACAGGCAGACCCAAAAGAGAACAACTGCACGTAGCCACAGGTCAAAATCATTACCAGGACTGAAACTTTTAAATGCAAACAAACAGACCTCTTCCATTGGAGGCACTGAGATAAATGCAAGTGGGAACGGAGGACTGGACCTCACGTGAACCAAAACAGCAGGATTAAGACACGCAATTTGCATTTACAGATTCGTGCTGACAGTACAGGGACAGCAAGACTAAGGGGTACAAACAGGTGGAAAGAGATGCATTCACACAAGGTACTACTGCCAGTAAGACACTTGTTGCATCATCTTGATGGGAGATTGCTTCTCTGCCACTGAGCTGCTTGAACAAAGTACATGAATGCTCCTCATCCACTTCACTGTGAAGTTAGACACTTCGAACAGACTTAGCAGCAGTTTAAGCTAAACTGCATGGTTTCACAGCAGGGTTTTTGCACTGACGCAGAGGGACAGCACCTTCATAATTCAGTCTGCTGTCTCAGTAGGGCTATGAGGCTGTATTAAGCACTTGGACTATAATAAACAACCAGAGGTGGAATGGTCTTGTATCTTCACACTAGACAGGACAAGCAGCATCCAACTGCAGCCTCGGGAATCACAAACTCCATCCCAATGTACAGAACATAGTTGCCCTCTAACCTTCTCTTCGGTGGCTTCAGTCCTGCTGCTTTCCTCCTCAGACTCTTTACCCCAGCTTCCTCCTGGGTCCTCATCTTAATCCCAATGCCATCACACAATCCACCCCTGACAGTCACACCAGCTCCAAAATGCTGTCGCCACACTTGGTGCTTGCAGCCATAACCACCCCTGCATCTCCTTGTTCAGACAGTCCCATGTTCCCCACCACTTCTCCTGAACACATCTCCCATAGATAGTGTTCTCTCTCCATCCATTCCTTCTGCTCCACCCTGTCCAGGCAACCAACAGCTTTGCTGAAAACACGGGAGGACAATCTCCTTCCTCTTGCTTCCTATGCCTAGTAGGAGGAGCTCCTGCTGTGTAGGTACAAAATGAGACATTTTAGAGTTAATAAACTGACTGATTATGGACAAATTTTCCTGTAAATGAGAAGGTAAGTCCCTAATACTGGGGCAACTCTACAACCAAATTTCAGATACCCACCCCCAAATGTGAAGGTGCTACACAGCTACTCAATGAAACAACTGGCCTATTTTTAGAAAAGGTTCAAAAACGTAGGGGTTTATATCCTGTTCTCAAGACAACCTGAATCATTCATGCTGAAATATAAGAAGGAAGAAAAATCAACCTGAAACTGCCACTGAGTCTGGAAAAATGTCACTTTAAAAGGTTATCCTGGAAAAATACTAAATGTTTTGCAATGCTGATTGTAGGCAGTTCAACCAGCTTTTCTTACATTACTTGCTATTTCCTATGGTTATTACTGAGAAAGTCCCTTAAACAAATCCATGATGTAGAATAAAATTGAAAAAAGATTATAGGCTCCAGTGATGTATGGACATACCTCAACAGAAGAAATGCAGACTGTAATAAAGATGATGCCTATTAATGAGAAAATAGCTGGTGAATGCAGAAGACAAGACATTGTTGTGTGCAGAGATTTTTTTGATTCAGATATGCAAGAGACAGGAAATCCAGGTGTCATAGTCACAGCCTATTTACAAAAATTAGGAGGAAGTGTTGATTGGTTTCTATAGACACAAACATTGAAATTACACTAGAATCAAACAACTGTTCTTATGACTGGAAGCAAGTTCAAACTCTGATCACTGTAGTTCATCNCCTATTTACAAAAATGAGGAGGAAGTGTTGATTGGTTTCTATAGACACAAACATTGAAATTACACTAGAATCAAACAACTGTTCTTATGACTGGAAGCAAGTTCAAACTCTGATCACTGTAGTTCATCAGACACAGAAAGAGAGCAAGAAAATCCTGTTGATACATAACCTTCTCCTTCTAAGAGTCAAACGATTCAGCTACAAGAAAGCA
>VZTV01121606.1:0-13812 GCA_013400875.1 Anhinga rufa
AAAAAAAAGGGAAAAATCAAACAAACAAGTTAGAATTTTTCTCCTCATACACTGGTGACAGTTATGTTTGCAGAATCATTTCTGGATTCTTATGGAGCTAGATGGAAGACACTATTTTTATAAGTTTTTATAAGAAAAGCAGATCTCTACAATTTGAAAAAGTTTAATGCCTTTCTATTTCAGTTAACTCCACTGACCGTACATGGAGGTAGATACTGACTGTACATGGAGCAGATACTGGTCTAAAGAAATCTGTGAAGGTATGTAAGACAACAGTAAATTTTGCTGCTCTCCCTGATCTGCCTACCATTTAAAAAAAAGCAAACAAACCCCAAACAATCCATAAAAAACCCAAACAGCAGGGCAGCTTGCCCTGGTCACTACAGTAAGAAATAGTTCCTCACTCGCTATATCCTAATATATAGATGGTCACATTTCAGTTTTGACTTTGAGCTCCTGAGAATTTTGTCTGCTCCAAATATGTAGTCATCTCCTTTTCTTCTTCACTTTTTTTCTGTGAGTGGCTGTATAACAATTGAGGAACTGAACACAGATAGAGAGATTATACCTGTTTGTTATCTGGTGTTGTCATGACTATCAGTTTAACATTTGCAAGCCCTTGCCTACAGAACAAGAACAAAAAAACAAAGCAAAATTTAATGTATAAATCTTATGCTGAAAACTGTGAAATATTCTTGCTTCCGAGTTCTAGAAAATTTAGTTTTCCATGGAAACTGGTACCTTTTAAAACCGTATAGCGCACCCAAAAATAACAGTGTTTTAGCATGTAGAGGACATACATTTAACTTCTGACATTTTTAAGCTTTTCAAATGGACCTGATTCTTATTTTTTTTTAAACTGGCACAGAGCAATGGAAAGAGCCAAAAGTCCTGTCTTCTAATCTTAATTGCCATGAATGCCTTTTGTATTTTAACCAATACATGCACCTCTAGATTTTGGCTTCTCCATCTGCAGAATGAAGATCTTACTATTTTTCTGTCCAAAAGACAAACTAGCTTTTTTATAACATCAGGCTTGTAAGCCATATTTTACACCTTATTTTAGGCAAGCACTTCCTAACCAATACAGGTTACATGCAAGATTCCTTAGCAGTAACAACAGATAAACCAAGGTAAAGCAGAAAGCACCAAGGTTTTCTCTTCTACAACACAGAACTAAGGATACCTACAGCCCAATTATTTTTGCCCTACTGACTAGAAAGATTTCAACAAAGATTTCTAAAAATTCACTGCCATGGAAAATCAAGCATTTGTGGCACATTTCCTGTAATGATAGGCAACTTTTCACTTTTCAGAATTGGTGCTATAACGCTTTACTTACCACATAACTGGAGAAGAATCTGACTCTGTACTTAGAAGGAATTCTTCAATATGTATTAAAGGCCAATCCCAAATTAGAGTAAAGGAATAAACATCCCACATGCTTAAGATATTCTAGATAAAAAAAAGGTCAGAGATGGATTTAATATTTTCTTCATAGAAGTTATTTTTTGTCTTTTTTTTTAAAGCAGAATATTAACACATTCCATGGCTTAAATAATGACTAGGAGTAGAATTAAAAAAAAACAGTAAGTTTGAGATCCTCTGTAAATATAAGCATCTTTATTTTATAGAAACGTATTTTAAAGCTATTACTTTAAAAAATATTTTTATAAGCTGGTTCAAGAACATTGTAAAACAAAGACTAAACCAAATCCTTACACATACCTCTGTATCTAAAACAAAGAGCAGATTGTCAAGAACTTGAAGTTTTGCTGCATCTAAAAAAAAAAAAAATCCATAGCCCCATAAATTTATTATTTTTCTTGAGAAATGTATTTGAAGCAAAACCATATTAAAATGTAGAAAGAAGCATTGGAAACCTACGGATGTTTAATCTCATGGAACTCCCTAGGACTGTGAGAAGCTTAGCTTAAACAGAATTGTGATGTACATATCAAAGTTACCTCAACAATTTTGAGGCATACATTTTGGCTGTACTTTTACAAGAAGTGTTCCATTTGGTATATGTGTATTTACTAAAAACAATGAAATAACTGAAAATGCCTTAGTATCTTCTGCAATTAAATATGAACTCTACACTTGCCTATTAAAAGAAAAAAAACCAACCTCTTCTTTACCTTTGATCAGACTTGAATCAGCAGAACTTCGAAGAGATACCAGGTTATTGGTAGTGTCTACCTCCCATTTGGAGAGTACATAATTGCCTTTACCCTGTTAGTAAAGGCAAAGTAAAATGGGGTTATACATAAGAAATTTGGCTATTGACAGGTGCGCTTCTACAATTGATCTTTAACTTGGAAAGCTACAAAACAAACTTAAACATTATTCCTGGTGAATATCGATGTTCAGAAAAAGACATTTATTTATTTTTAATTTAGCCTTTTTACTTCTTCTTTCAAGACAGGCCTTTACTACAGTAATTGTTACAGTCAGCATCCCCAAACGTTTTTGGCTCCTCTAAAAACATCCATATTTCAAAACATCCACTTTCCATTCTCATAAGAACATAAAACCTGAATGAAACGTACACTGAACCTACTGACAAAAATTGCATTGGCTTCACAGGCTCCAGTCAATGAACTCAGAAAACTTGTTTCTAGTCCAAAATAACATTTCAAAATATGTCTATTTTTATTTCCTGTACTTAATTGATGCTCAAGAGCTTTGTTCAGTTGGGACCTTGATTGTTACTTTGGCAAGCCCATGTTGAATGTGATCCTGATTGGAAGACTCTTGCCAACTTGGGCTTTGTCTCTGAGCTCAAGGACAAGACTATAAATAGACTAGCCTAGTACAGGCTAGGAATTACAGTGATTTACTAAGGTCATGCAACGAGGGTGAAAGTATTTTTCCCCCATCCATCATAAGAGAGCAAGTTCTGAAATAACAAGTTATTTCCTTACAAGAAAAACTACAGACAGACTGCACAACTGATAACCTTTAAATTTACAGTGAAGGAAATGAAAGACAAAACGTCTTAGTGCAAAATGTTTATTATCTACTCCTTCAACCAGCTGGAGAAAAATTTTGTTGCAGATAAAAAAAATTTAATCACTGATCACATAACAATTGTTATGAACATAATACTTACCCCAATTATCAAATGGATTTTGTTCAACGAGTTACTTATCACAAAATTCTGACAGCCAAGGCTGTGGTACTCTTCTGTGGAAATAAAAGCTGTCTTTATCTGTCCTTGTAACTTGTGGAGCGGAAGATGAAGGGAAAGCAAACAAAAGGGGAAGAAAAAAAATTGTTTATACAATCAGCAGATAAAAGCTTGAACTGTGCACTTCTCCATGTACAGAAAAAGTAATAATCATAGAAACACAGAAACATAGAATGTTCCGAGTCGGAAGGGACCCACAAGTATCAGCAAGTCCAACTGCTTTCTCTGCACAGGACAACCCCAAAATTCACACCATATCTCTGAGGGCGTTGTCCAAATGCTTCTTGGATAGCGTCAGGCTTGGTGCTGTGACTGCCTCCCTCGGGAGCCTGTTCCAGTGCTCCACCACTCTCTTTTCCCAATACCCAACCTAACCCTCCCCTGGCACATCTTCCTGCCATTCCCTCTGGTCCTGTCATTGGTCACCAGAGAGAAGAGATCAGCGCCTGCCCCTCCTCCTCCTCCCCTTGTGAGGAAGCTGCAGCCCACCATGAGCTCTGCCCTCAGCCTCCTCTTCGCCAGGCTGAACAAACCAAGGGACTTCAGCCGCTCCTTGTATGGTTTCCCCTCTAAGCCCTTCACCAGCTTCGTGGCCCTCCTCTGGACACTCTCTAGTAGCTTTATATCCTTAATGTACTGTGGCACCCAAAACTGCACATAGTACTCAAGGTGAGGCCACATCAGTGTGGAGTAGAGCAGGACAATCCCCTCCCTCGACCGGCTGCAATACAGTGCTTGATGCACCCCAGGACACAGCTGGCCCTCTTGGCTCATAATTGAGCTCAACTCAATTATGAGTTTAATAATAAACTAGTAAATAGTCAATAAAATGTACAAAGCAAAGTTTTGTTACAAACTTTCAACTTAACACGTTACAAGTTAGCAGGTATTTCTTACTTTCTTTGCTGTAATCATATCCATCTTGTCAATTGCTGTATTAAAAAAAAATAAATCAGTGTCAAATAAACTTTTTCAAAATTGAAAAAAGCCACTAAACGTCATATAGGATAGTTTAATCCTAACATGACTATGCTGAAAAACACTTTAGCCAGGATCTTTGACAGGGTCTGTTTCTACTGATCACAGTACTGAGTTACAGAAAATTAACTAATAATTATATTTATACAGCATAAAAAATTTAAATTATTCCCAATATTCTTCAGTACAGTTAAGACTGATTACAGCTTAAAATCCTGCTTCTGTAGTATTTAGTACTCTCTCTAAAGCAGTGCATCCAAGAAACATAAAAGAATTATTGGAAGAACACACAAAAAAAATTTTATTACTAGCTGTATATCAGTTTCCCTTTAGAAACAAACTAAGATTACATAGAAAATCCCAACTCCATATCTTATTCCCATTAGAAAGATGCATGAAAAAGCTTTTTTAAAACAGCTCTTTCTGTTCAAATGGAAATTGCAAGTGGTTTGTAGATCATCCTACCTCCCTGCGTTTTAGCAAGTGGGAGACACATAATGCAGAAGAATCCATTGCTTGTGAGAATGAACATATGATAAACACCTAAAAAAAAATCCAATACAAATACTTCAAACTTAAGTATTCAATAACTGTAAAAAGACTAGTTGCTTATGAATAGGACAGTGAAATAACTGACAAAAAAAATCTGACCAATAGATTAGACTATTTTTTAAATAAAATTTTGTCACCTTCAATGAAGAGTAGAAGTTTGGTATGTCTTAGAGCTTTTTTGTAATTACTATTTTTGTATGCATCCATCAGACTGCAAATTCTGTTTTCATTACAAAACTACATTTAAATACTTTATATTGTGACAGAATAAGACTGGGAGCTTATAGAAGAACAGAAACTACTAAAATCTGAAGTCTGTTAGAAGAGAGAAGGAATCCTTCCTTTCTGAGCATTTTCATGTTTAGCACAGTCTCATAAGAAAAAGGTATTGAGTTCTGAATGCTTGTTGTTGTTTTCTATGACATTCATAAAATAATTAATGAGCCAAATATCTTTACAGGAAAGCATTTTTAAATGCACTTTAAGAAAAGTGCATTTAATGTGTACAATGCAAAGGAAAACTGTATCTCATTATTTATTTTGTAGTCTCTTTCCCCAAGAGATATTACAGGGGAACAAAAATCACGAAAATTAAGGGGGGTGGGGAGGGAATCAAATTCTTACCTGCATCTGCATTATCTTTTTCAATAAAGAGATTTAAATAAGTCTTTTCACTTGAAGATTTTTCAACCAAAATCTAAAATAGAATCAATATAAAGACCATTAGACTACTATTCTGTATTTTATTTGAAAAAAATATTGGAAATACTGGTGATCAGTTCAAACTTTGAACTTTTTTCTTTAATTAAGAAGGCTCTTGTTTATACATGCCAGCCCTAAATATATTTTGCTTATTCATTACTTTTGGGAACAAAAGTGTGCCTTTAATCTGTTTGTTCAAAATAGAGAAGAAGTGTTCAAAACACAAGAATGTTTATATTTTGATATTTGGAAGAAAGAAAAAAACAACTCAAAAAATTCTGAGAACAAAAGTTTTTCAGCAGATTTAGAACAGAAAAATTACTGTACCTTGGTTAGCAAGGTTTGTTTCGATGGTATGTGAATAAGATGGAAATTGCCACTTCTCTCACCAACCACAAGAAATTGTTTTTCTTGGCACATACCAACTACATCCACATTAGTATCTGAAAAGTTCCATGGCAAAAAGTCAAATATTAAGATTTTGCTTTTATTAATAGACATTCATATTTGAAACACAGGAATTGGACCATATAGTGTCCAATTTCAAAATTATTTATTTTGATTAAACAAAGTACAGGAAAGGGCATACAGTGAGTGGTTTTGGCATCCATTATTCCCATTTCAGTGAAAAGTTAGTGACCATCCTAATTACACCATATGAAAATATTTAGTTACTTGTATACAGAATCAGCAACCACTTTTTATTCCTTAGATATTCAGTATAACACCTCCTTTTACAGGCTAGTTAGATATGCAAGATACCTGCTATATTTCCCTACACAAACCTAACTTGTATATTTTAAAAGTCAGTTTTAACTTCCAGGGGAATTCCAAAGGAATGAACTTACCAAACTGAATGTGCATCTGCAGAGACTGTCCAGTACTGTCAAGAAGTGCCACTGATCTGTCAACAACAATAATACTGCCATCCCTTGAGTTGCATGCATACAACTGCGGATTAACAGAGACCTAATAAGAAAAAGGTCATTATATATAAACTGAAACACTTTAGAAAATATGACAGAGAAGCTCTGATAAGTATTAAGAAAAAAGAAAAACGCATCTTTGATGAATGCTACCTTTTCTGAAGATGTGATTTGAAGTAGCGTATCTACTTGGTACAATGCAGTTCCACATTCGTGTCCTAAACCTACAGGGAGCTGCTCATTCCCTGTGTCATCATTGGCAAGAAGTTCAATATCATTCCACATGTTTACCTAGGATAAACGTTTAAGGAACATGCCATAAAGCTTTAAAAAAGTTACATGACCACACACAAATTATTTATCTTATTATTCTATTGTGATTCTGCTTCTAGGAGGAAGGATAGTACAATCAGCCTCCTAAAGGCAAACTGCGCGTTTAGAAAAGACAAAGTTAAGCCGCAAGAGCAATGTGGCTGCCAGCTGATATCCCGAGCGGCCCGACTGAACTCAGCTTGGCAAGGATAGGTTTCTCGCCCGAGACTGAACGAAACTCAACGCCAGAGAACCCTCCCCACCACACAGCAGACGCCCCTGCCCACAGAGGCCGAGACCCACCCTCCCACCTCCTCACCGCGCCCGCGGCAGCCGGTGACAAACCCCCACAGCGCTCCCTCAGCCGCCTCAGACTTTCAAATTGGCGGGAGCCCTAGCTACCGCTACGGGTCGGAGCGTGGGCCAAACTTCCTCCAAACGCGAACGGTGCCGTTGCTAAGACACTGCCTAATCCTCCTCCGCCCCCAGAACGCACCGCGGCTCCCTCGCTCCTCGCCGCCTTCCCCCGCCCCAATCGCTACATCCGGGCGCCTGAAGGGAGAGGGAGGGCGGGGCGTGTCGCCTCGGTTCGCGAGCGCCACGGCCGCGGCTGCTGAGGGAGGCTGAGCCCCTTGCGAGGAGCTGCTGAGGGGGAGCGACGTCCCGGGCGCTCGGTCATGGCGGTAAGTGGTGTTCGGTGCCGGGATTTTTGGAGGGAGCCGAATTGGGAAGGGGGCTGCTGCGGGGCGGGAGGGAAGAGCGTGTGAGGCGGGGAGGGCTGGGTCGGGAAGCCGTGTGCGCGGAGAGACAAAATGGCGCCCGCCGCTCCTTCGCTTGCCGGCGCCATGATGGGCCTCGGGGAGGGGGTGGCCGCTTTTCAACCATTACTTCTCTCCCTGTTTCCAGAAGTTTCTGTTTCATTTTTTTCTGGGCTTGGAGAGAAGCGAAGAGGCCTTGTGACCGAGGCCTTATCGTTTCCTGGCTGGGGACAGAAATACTGTGGCTATAGGAGCGGGCGTTTCTCAGAGGGACTGTGGGGTACAGGTTCCCTGGCAGGGGAGGAGGGAGGGGATCGATTTGGTGGTTGGGCCATGCTCAGTTTTCATTTGTATAGCTTTCCCTGTTCTATTATTTTTCTTTGTGTTTGATCACAGGCCTGCTATTTTCAGCGTCTTCTTGCACTTGGTGATTAAATATTTGTCCCCATTCTCCTGTTTTTGTGGTTAATATCGATAGGAAATGCCTCTGCTGCAGTTTTAACTGTCTTTTATGTTTATATACGGCCTAACAGCGTGGCTTTATTCTCTTCTAAAATTTGTCTGGCCTAGTAACATAAAAGTGGTCATCTCATAATTGAGTTGAACCAATAAGAGTAGTTATAAAACACGGTGTGGTTAATTTTTTCAAAAGTTATTAAGTAGTCTTGAGTGAAAAAAAAACAAAAACAAACAAACAGGACTTGAAAATGATAAAACTCTTCAAAGTTGACTTTAAGTACTTTGTGGTGTTTAAGCTGGTATTGAAAGTTCTTGAAAGTTTGACCAGTGGTGAAACAGAACAAGAGAACCATAAACTTCTGGAGAAAATTAATTCCTTTTTTTTTATGATGCTTTTTTGATTTATATAACAACCTGTTAAGAAGATATATTTTTCTGTAAAAGACTTGAAGAATTAGGGAATTCTAGTTTTGCACCTAGATTATAGGCACTACCTTTGAGGTTCCTCTATAGTAGTAGGTGAAGGGCTTGTTCAGGAAACTGAGCCTGTGGCCAGTCTAAGAACTGAGAATAATCTTGCTGAAGTATGTCAGCCTTTTTTTTTTTTGCTGTCTGTGTTTTTGTAGAGTTGAATGATTTCTCTAAGGTGCAGTGCACAAGAGCATTTATGAGCAGCAGTTTGTATAAATAATGAGACTGATAGCCTTGGAAAATGTGGCAATGGGCTCAATTTCAGTTGAGTACTATGTTTAAAAACCCAGTTAACTTAGACCGTGAGCTGGAATTCTTATCCTTCTCAAATAACTTTGAAATGCAAATTTATAGAACTCTCAAAATTGGTTTGAAACTTCTTCTAGCTGAGACTTTTGGAAACCTTAGATGAAGGGAGGGACTGAGTAGAAGGTGGGGGAAGTGTAGATAAGCAGATGGTAGATGTGGAATGCCAAGGATTGTGATGGCTAAGATCACAAACAGGGGAGTCAGTTCCTACTCTATCTAATGTCCTAAAGTTTTCAGGATGGTGGGTGGGGTGTCAGTAGTATTCAGAAGTGTTACCGAGACTTCAGTTAAAACTGCTGCAGATGCAACCTTAAGTGGTCAGGGCTGTTGTCCATATGCTGGTGTGTTTTGAACTAGATAGAGTTATACCATGTGAATGGAGAAGTGAACAGCTTCTTTATCTCTCTTAAAAAGAGATTTTACTATAGATGCATCTTTGTACAGATGCAAATTAATAGAGTTGGGCAGACTGAACAGTAGTAGCTGAAAAATAAATCCAAAGATTTACCTGTAGCATGTTATGAAGAAAGTCTACCATTAATACACAATACATTAATTACAATCTGTAATATCTGTTGTGGTGTAAGAAAAACTAGCTGCTTTGCTTTCAAAGTAATGAATATAAATCAGCATTTGAGAGGTCATGTCTTGTTCAATTTGCAAATAAAGCTGCAGCTGGTAGAAAACCATGCAAGTTCAAGTCCTCTGCCACACTAAATTATCTTAATGAATAGCGTTTCTGGGCCAAATGATGCCCTTAGTGAAATCTTATGCAGCCACACAATATTCAGGTTTGTAGTTTTCATAATCAGAGCAAGAAAGACCAAGGAATCTGTAAAGGCATTAATGAAAGCACATTCACCTTTTCAGTGTGTACTTTTTACATTCTGTTCCTTTCATTGCATTGTACACCAGTTGTACACATCTACTTCTCCCAGCATTGAATCACAAAGCAGCCTTGACTGCTTTACACAAGATAAGTTTCTGGGTTTAGTCCTCCCAGGTCAAGGTTTAGAAGAAATGGAGGGAACATCTTGGGTTTTGTCATTTAAGAAAAATGTGATACAGAAATCGTTGGGACAGGTGGATGTGACCTATACGTACTCTCAAACAAATACACATTTTAGCAGAGAACACAGGTTTTTCCTTATTTAGAAGTTAGCTGTCTAACGCTAATACAATATACTTAATTTAATTTCTCTTCAAAGTTAATTCCATAGTTCAAAATACCGTGGGGGTTTTGTATTATGCCTCAGTAATGCCCTCACCTGTGAGGTGACTTAGATCTGTTGGGACAGCATTGACCTTAAGTAATCTTAGTCTTGTAAATGTTAAAAGGTAATTGACCTAGAAACAATACCATTTTGAGAAAACTGTGGATCAGAGTTTAGTCTTATTGATATTCTCAAAAACACATGGAAAAAGCAGAGTGCAGTGTAATGGCAGAGCAAAGTGTTACTATGTGTTGGTTCTCTTTATTAAAGTCTAGGAAAAATTAATCGGCATGCAGATACAGTTCACTGCAAGTGTATCAAGCTATTGCCTAACTAATAATGGGATGGCTACTCATGAGATTGTCTTTACAGAAAATAATTTTAAGTGTGTCTTCAGAGGAAGCAGTAAGTTTTTCTTGTTTTTCAGTCCTGAGTTTTTGGGTTTTAAACATTCTGTATTCATGTGTAGGGTAGTGATACAGAACGAGATGGAGTAGCCCCAGAAAAGTCCTCTCCAGAGAGAGAGAAGAAAAAGGAACAATCAGATGCCTCTAGTTCTCCCAGAACATCAAAGCATCATTATTCAAGATCACGCTCACGGTCAAGGGAAAGAAGGCGGAAGTCAGGTATGGTCTTCATATAAGCAAGTTGCTTAGTAATGTCTAGAACTGAAATCTCTCTAAAGCTGTTCTGAAAACAATATACAGGCTTAATTCTAGTAACTTGTTAGAATTGGGGGAAAAAATGAAGCTACTAATAATTTGCAATTTTAACGATAGACGTGCTAAGGAAAAAGGTCTTGTCAATGTTCAAGGGATGGGGCGGGGTGGGGAAAACACCAAACAGAAAACCATACTACTTTGTCTTCATTTTAATCAGATATGCTTAGACTGGGATACTTTATCATGGTTGTAGCAAAAATAAAGTTACCTGGCTGAAGAATGTGATTGGAGCATAACACAGACTAGTTTTTCACTGTCAGAGCTTAAATAAATGCAAAAAAAGAACTGGGAATAACAGCTAGAGTTTGCTTTCTGCAGTAGATACACAAATAGTGCTGTTTTTTTTCTAAATCTCTATTCTTAACTTTGGGGTGGTGGAATAACTGCAAGGAAAAAGATTATAGCCAGCTGATGATCTCTTTACCTTGATAAATAACAATAAATGTTTTCTTCTGCAGATACTGAAGGAAGAAAACACAGAAGCCGGAGCAGAAGCAAAGAGGTAATTAACACTTTGTAGTGTTTAGGTAATTGTACAATACATCTTTAAAAGTATCTTGTAGTAATGCACATATGTGTAAACCTATATAAATGACTTTATGGTAAGTACAAGAAATTGGAAACTTTAAGCTTAAAAATGGATATGGAGATCCTTTCGTAGTGAAGCATGATTGCAGCCATCATGTTGACAAGGTAATAGTTTTATAGAAAAATGCTTTCAGAAACTAGTAACTTAATTTCTTTCTTTATTTTTTTTTTTTGTGGAAACAGCCAAGAGAAAGAATTCATGTGGAGAAGTAGAATGGTGTTCTTGATGACTTTCACAGAGCTTCCATTAGCCAAAAGCCTTGGGTGGCTTTATTCCTGGCCAATGGTCAGGACTTAGTGTTACATACCCATCTACTTAAGTATATTAAAAATAATTCCCCACCTGACTGAGCTCTGTTTATTGCATCCTTTAATTGTAAAGACTGTCATGGTTTGACAGACAAGCTGAGTCAGCTGAAACATGACAGTAGCACCAAAATTTCAGAGGGCTGTCTCTTTTAAAATAAATATCTGTGTATGTGTGTATATATATATATGGGAATGAGAAGAGACAGCACCAGTAATACCTTGAAAATAACTGGCTTATGCACCAGAGAAGAGATGAAACAAGCAAACCAGCAGCATCGAAATAGTCACAAAGAAGCTTAAACCATGTGGGGCAATAGCAGGCTGGGTCAGATGAAGGACTTTTTAACTTTTAACCTGGGTCAGGAACTTCTCCATCCCCCATTCCAATGGAAGCTCTGTTTAAAAAAGGAGGAAAAAAAAAAAGGAAAAGAAATAATCTAGGAGAGTTTTTGTGAAATTGAATATATTGTTTAGCTCACATGATAACATTTCTATAATAAATCATACTCAGCGTGCTAATGCGCGAAGAGACTGAACTGAAGACGCTGCAGACTCAGATAGCAAAATTATAAGCCTACTTCATGATAAGGTAACTATTAGTCATTCAAACTCATATTTCCCTTAAAAATATCTTAAATCCGTTATGGGATATAATGGTGGTTTATTACTAAGTGTGTGCCTGGAAGACGTGATTTAAAAAAAAAAGAAAATATTTTTAATGTTTAAAAAAAAAAGTCCTTGCTGAAAATTATGTCCAGTGTTTTGCCATGTTGTTGGATCTAAACTTACACAATTTATTTAGCAATTTCTAAGTTTCAGAGTGAACAGATGAGGAATAATGTCCCACAGTAGATTTACTGTTCTCATTCATTTGCAAGATTAAGCTCTTTGTAGACTAAATACTGAATATCAGTAGTTCTTTTTAATATGAATATCAGAACAACTGCTTAATGTAAATACATAACTAAAATTGATGTACAGCTTCAGACATGTTTTTATGTAACAACTGATGATTCAAGGAGTTAAGAATAAAAGACTGTAAAAGCAGGAAAATACCTAGCATTACTGTATACTTGAAGAACTATAATCAAATATATTTAGAATAGATATGTATTAATAATAGTTAGAAAGGCTTGAATAAGCGGGTATAAGGTAATTACAGCATCTTCTCTAGACTTGTTTCTTTTGAGAGAGAGTTATGATTATAGGAAAGGTTTTATGAGCAGCTAACAGATGTAGGTAGGCAAAAAATAACTGAAGAATTGGGTTTTAGTCTAAAATGAATGTCTCATGCTTAAATTGTGACTTGAAACAAAACTTTATTTAAACATAAGACAAGTGGGTTATGCTTTTCTGCTAGAAAGGTTTCAAAATAAGCTGGATATATTAAGAAAAGCCATTGATGTCATGACTGGGTCTCTAAGGAAAACACTGGCAAAAATCAGGCCTGACCTTGCTAAGTGTTTTTGGCATTGCAGCTATAAAAAGGAATCTTTTTTTAAGAAGCAGTGCAGGAAGAAATGGTGGTATAGTGGAGCACCATATCTTTAATTTAAAACTACTGTGGGAGGTCTCAGTGATGCATGTTAGTTTTAAATACTAAAAATGGGATGTCAACCTTGTAACTTAGTATTTGCCTTTTAAAAACTGTTGGAAGTTACTGACTGAAGAGAGTTTTGCTCTAAAAATTAATTATGTAATGATGGATAGAAAATTGTTTTAGTTCCAAAAGCAAAACAGTATGTCTGCAACTATGTATGGATTTTGGTAACCTTCTGCGTGGTAGGCTTAGGCAAATAATAAATATTCACTACAAATGTGAGTGTGTGTGTATATATGCATATTCATAAATTGTCAGGTACTTAAAGATAGGTACTTATTATGTGTTTGGAATGGAGACAGTAACTGAGAATGGCAGTTGTTTTTTGTTACAATGCTGTGAACTCTTGTATGGAAATGCTGTAAAGATACCTTGATGGATGCTTTAGAAATCCTTAAGACAGTGGGGAGGAGGGAAAAGGGGGGAAAAATTATAGTGTACATTTGCAACTTTGGGTAGTTGGTGGCATTAGGTAAAATAGCCATCACTCATGATTGAGTCACACTCCTAAGGTTACTAATGTTGCATCACAACTTATCATTTTTTATCTTCTGATACCCATACTAACTCTCTTTGTTGCACTATTTTCCTGAAAGAACCAACTTCTTCTTAAAACAGGCAAGAAGACATGAATCCAAAGAGAAGTCCTCAAAGAAGCACAAATCTGAAGATCACAATGACAAAGAACATTCTTCTGACAAGGGAAGAGATAGCCTAAA
>VZTV01121615.1:4142-25924 GCA_013400875.1 Anhinga rufa
ACTCCAGCAGAAGAGGCACAGTTCTCCCTGATCAGCCAGAAACTTTCCCTCAAGCTTAGGAGCAGCTGGATCAAATCCAATTAGAGGAAGATAATATTCATGATCTGTCTAGAAGATGTCCATTCGAGATTATGAGAAACAGTCAAATTGTTTTTCACTAGAGTAGGAAAAAAAAAGTTGCTGGCATATCCTCTGCCAGATCCTCAAGAAACATAGAGGTGCCTAACCCAAGCCAAGATGCCCCTCAAAACAAAGATCACAATCAGTGTATAGAAACTCATGAAGGATGATTTTCACCAAGCACGCCAAGCAACCAACCAAAAACATTACCATAGGCCCCCAAAATTCTGGACCTAGTATCCAAATCAACCACACCTAAAAGGGTTAGAACATACAGATCCACTGCAGTTTCTATTGAAGGCACCATAGGAGCCACAGTACTGAACTGATTGGAATGGCAAAAAAACTAGAAGCTTCAAAAGCCTAGAAACTCTGAAATAATACTAACACTGTGAAAAGGTCAGATGTGGGGAGGCTGAGAAAGAGCTGAAGGGCAGAAAAGGATATTTAAAGAAGACGGCAGTGTAAAAAGCAAGGAAGATGCATGACACATTTCTATAATAAGCTGGATGCATTTAACTTCCAGCATACCGTTTTAGTACACCATCGATTGTGTGAGCCTATATGTGCTGGTCAGAGGGCGCTCAATGCCTGAGTTGCTTCCCATTTCTCCTCCCACTCCTCCATCCCAGAAATAAAAGCTCATGTGTGCTCCAGCACACTGGAAGAGGCTGGAAGTATTTAAAAAAAAAAAAAATGCAGCAGAGGGAAAAAAAAAAAAAAAGGACAGAAACAAGAAGATATCAAAGTCCTCTGCTGCTCACGCCAGGGAAGCAGTGGCCCATGGAACGCACTACACATCATGCCTACAAGGCTAGAAAAAGAAATTCACATACACACGTTCAAAATGCTTTCAAGTCAAGCTATCCAGACATTTCTCCACAGCTGCATGTTAGTAATGTTCTGTGTGCAGAATGCAACAGACCTAGCAAGCCCTTCTTACTGTGCAGAACATCTGCAGGAAAATGAAAGGCAGAACCATAACTCGTAAAAGCTAAAATTAAGTTCTCTTGTGCATGCTTTATAACTAAAACTCAGACAATATGCATGAAAAGAAAAGGGAAAGGTAACCCAGATGAAGACAGCTAAAGAAAGAGGAAAATACATCCTTGCATTGGTTTTCAATTTGGATTGTAATTATGATTTTTTTTCTTTCATTGCTCTCAGCAATCCATTTTCTCATTCCCTCCCCTCCTCTTTTTGTTCTGTATATTGCTGATTTATGCTTCTTCAGAGGAACTTAATCATTTGGAACACTTCAAACCATAAAAACTCTAAAAACCCAAAACACACAGGCTGGAATAGTAATGAGTGGCTTTGCTCAGAGAAGTTCTGACCATGCAGTTTCTCTCAAAAGATGATGTTTCATAGAAAGTTACTGATTTTAACAACACTTCTAATGGTAGATTTGGCAAGGCTGGTGATTACATTTTCGCTCATTTTCAGAGTCTCAGAGGGAAAGCAGTGCTTTTCCAGGAAACTGAGGCGTCAATCCAGCTTCAGTTCACACAAGAAAAGATACATTTTGCTCTGCTGTAAACCAAAATAAACTTTCAAATATCAGATCTGTTCTCTGACCAAGATCAATTTCGATTATCTGATCCAGAATCAGATTTTTGAAGAGCAAAGACTTGGATACTTGAGCATGACAGAACTTCAGTGAATCTTAGAAGAAAATCCAGAGACCTTCATTACTAAGAGTAATTGCTCAGTTCCTCAGGTTGTAGGCGTCAGAGGGTACACCTTCTACTATCTGAAGCAATTAAATGAGCAGAATTTAATCCTTGCCTGATACTCCATGAACTTGAACAAATGTCCGTACTGGGACCAGTACTGTTTAGTATCTTCATCAACAACATAGACAGTGGGATCGAGTGTACCCTCAGAAAGTTTGCAGATGACACCAAGCTGAGCAGTGCAGCTGACACACCTGAGGGACAGGATGCCATCCAGAGAGACCTGGACACGCTGGAGAGGTGGGCCTAGGAGAACTTCATGAGGTTCAACAAGGCCAAGTGCAAGGTCCTGCACCTGGGTCGGGGCAACCCCTGGTATCAGTACAGGCTGGGGGATGAAGGGATTGAGAGCAGCCCTGCGGAGAAGGACTTGGGGGTACTGGTGAGCAAAAAGCTGGTCATGAGCCAACAATGTGCGCTCGCAGCCCAGAAAGCCAGCCGTACCCTGGGCTGCATCAAAAGCAGCGTGGCCAGCAGGGCGAGGGAGGTGATTCTGCCCCTCTGCTCTGCTCTGATGAGACCCCACCTGCAGTGCTGCATCCAGCTCTGGAGCCCCCAGCACAGAAAGGACATGGACCTGTTGGAGCGGGCCCAGAGGAGGGCCACGAAGATGATCAGGGGGCTGGAGCACCTCCCCTATGAAGAGAGGCTGAGAGAGTTGGGGTTGTTCAGCCTGGAGAAGAGAAGGCTCCAGGGAGGCCTTATTGTGACCTTCCAGTACTTAAAGGGGGACTGTAGGAAAGATGGGGACAATCTCTTTAGCAAGGCCTGTTGTGGCAGGACAAGGGGTAATGGTTTTAAACTAAAGGAAAGGAGGTTTAGACTGGATATAAGGAAGAAATTTTTTATTACAATGAGGGTGGTGAGACTCTGGCCCAGGTTGCCCAGAGAGGTTCTAGAGGCCCCATCCCTAGAAACATTCAAAGTCAGGTTGGACGGGGCTCTGAGCAACCTGCTCTAGTTGTCCCTGCTCATTGCAGGGGAGTTGGACTAGATGACCTCTAAAGCTTCCTTCCAACCCAAACCATTTTATGATTCTATGAAATGTGTACTGCTGCATCTCTGCTAAAGATCTGTTGAGAAGACCTCATGCTCCTATTATGTTCAGATCTTCCTCAATTGTAGGCATTTTCAACTAAAACCTCCCCAAGCTACTATAATCTTCAGAGCTCAACTAATGATAGCAACAGAGAAAATCTGAATTTATGCAACATGAGCATTAACTTGATCAGGTTTTTCAGGCATATTTTGTGTAGAAACTGGCTCCGTGGCCAGAGGTAATAAAAGCAATTTACTCTAGGAGAAAAGCCTACAAACTTATTCCAACAAATCAGAGAGAGAATGAGTGAAGCTCAGGGTTGTTGCTACACCTGTCCTTTGGATAAACAGAATCCTTCTGGGTTGTCAGTTGCTATCAGCGTTAAAATGATACTCTGCTTTAACAACACAGGATTTGCCTTTTAAGTGGCTTAGAAACAAACTCTCTTCTCAGCAGGGAATTTTGCAAAGGGAGCTTCAAGCCTGAGAGACCAGCCCAAACCATACTTCATTTTCACTTAATCTTGAGTGTAAATCTGCTCAGGAAAGAAAACGCCAACTTCACTTGAACTTATAGTCTATGCATTTGAGGCAACACATGTTATTTAGAAAAGCTAAGGATGCTCATATAAGCTAGACGCCCCAGTGAGGACATATGGTCCAATAAATGCGACAACAATGTAGCAGCAAGAGCAAGAATATTAACTACTTCATTACCATGAAAAGTAACTGATGACAGGTCTTCTAACTTAATTGCCTTTCACAAAAAAAAAAAAAAAATAAAATTCTACATTAAATGAAACCCTAGAATCTTAAAGGCTTGAGATAAAGCCTATCTGAAAACTCCCACTATCATGACCTTTGGACTGCCAGGTCTTCAAACCAGAGTTGTCTTCTGCTGCACATCTTTAGCACCTACAACAAGCATCTCCTCCTTCTGCCAACACACCTCCCTTCTCATAGGATCTTGCTGAAATCAGTCGTCACCTGCAGCTCACTTTCCATTCTTTCTCTCATCACACAGATCTTTCTTGGCTTGCTAATTTTCAGCCCACTGCTTCTTCAATAAACTCCCATCTCCCATTTGCCCATTTTCACCTCATTTTTCCCCTTCTTATGAATGTCTCTCCCTATGACAGTTTCTTTCCCCTAAGTTACAAGTATTTTAAGTGCTTGGTCTTTACAAAATCCATCCTTCAGTTTACTACCCAGCTACCAGATCTTGTCTGTCTATTTTTTTTAATCTCAAAACATTAATTGTGCTGTCAAGTCTGCCTGAAGTAGAACTGGATGTGAATCAGCTTTCCCATGCCCTGAAAGATCCTTGGCTTTAATTGCCTTTTTTTTCCTGTTTCACAATGACATAAAACTGAGGTTTTGATATTTTTATTAAAACCAGAAACAGAAGTCTATCTCAGACTAGACAACAAGTCTTGCAAAGGTACTCATATGGGAAAATCTCAGTCTGCCTAATTAACAGTAGAATTTTTTAAAACATCACCCAGATTAATGTTTTTCATATTGTACTAAGGGCTATAATAAGAACCCAGCACCACTTTACTTCCTTTCTCCCAAAATTTAATATTGATCTGGGAAGCGCCTTCCAGATTAAATAATTCTTAAATACAAATTAATATGGCCTAACGAACAGTTAAGGTTTCAACAGAAAATTGTGCTAAAAAAAAATAATTTACCTGCTTTAACCCGAATTTCTCCCCTACAGCCCCTCTCCACTCAAAGAGGTCTCCAGTAATTCTTTCTAGCTAAAGCTTGCCTGAAGATAGCTGTCAGACCTAACACCTCCAACCTTGAATCTGGTCCTCAGAAGGCATCTTTGAATATATCCAAATTATGTTGCGTTCTCTTTCCTAATCATACCCCATAATATCTTCTGGAAGATCTTCACTGTTTGGGAACTGCAGGACTGCCTTTAGTGGACTTTGCATGATTGCCAGAGGTTGCTTCAAGGAGTTAGCCCAAAACAGATACTTCTTGATGAATCTTGCTTTTACACATTTAAGATATTGTCACCTTCAACTGTCTGTCCCATTCGTCTGGACATGAGCAAATGGAGACTGGCACATATCAGACACCAGCCCTTGGTCCAGTGTAGTATCTTAAAAAGCAGATTTTATTTTTATATATATTTACATATATATATATATATATATATTTATATATAATAGAGTTTACTCTGAAACAGATCAAAGTATACCAAGCCAAGTAAATCTGTCTCAGGTGATGGTTATGGCTAGCAGTGGATATCATCAGAAAAGCATTAGAACTGAGTAAATCTGTAGTCAAAATTCTCCAATTTTACTTTACTGTTTCCTGAACCAGAGGTTTCTTTTCTGGTTTAACAGTTCTTATTAGTTATTTTCCATTAATTTATCTAAACATTATTATTTTGAAGGTCTTGCATGTCCTTTTCTCACCTGACTGCCACCTGCAATCAGTCCATGAGCCAATCTAACACTCATTACTCCCATCTTTATATTTTACTTTATGAAGCTCTTCATGGCTACCATGCACTTCCTTTAATTTTTGTGACCATGCCTGTGTGTGGTGCTTGACAATAGCCTGCAGATACAGCTGGGTCTGCCTAGAGCTGCATCATCATTTTATTTGCCACTGTTGCTATCTTGTACTTAACATAGACTTGTTGGAGCAAAGACACCCTGTTCTGTGTTTGTATAATATCCAAACTGCAGGATCCTGCCCATGACTGGGCAGTATAGCAACAAAAGAATTAGAGCTCAGGCACAGTGTAAATAAAAGTTTCAGCACAATCATCATCTTTATGGTTAGCTAAGCTGTAGGACTTTGGGAGTGGGAGCCATTTTGTAAAGTAGTTTGCACACATCCTGGCATGAGGCTGCCTCCTATACCAATTTGCCTTTGGGGAAGGAAACTCTGGGTCCTTCCAAGCAAAGGTCAGGCACATTTATCTGCCAAAAGTCAGTCTCCCAGTGTCAACAAAATGGCAACTATCCACACAACAACAGGTAAATGTCATTTGAAGGAGTTCCACAAGCAATATTGACAGCTGGAAAGAATATGACCTCAAGCCTGCCCTTCGGGCCATTTGAGAATGGCAGGTAATTTAACAATGAAAATTTGATCACATTAACAGGACAGGGGAGGGGGGGCATCAAAGTAAATGTACTAATCCAAAATGGGCACCACCTCTGCTGTCAGATCTTTGCCTTTGACTATTATGACAATGTTGCCAAATCTTGTTATTTTAGCATGTTTCATGATTTGGGGGATTATTTAAGTATTACCTCCTAGAGAAATATTATTGGCATCAGTGCCTTAGTTTTTACATAGAAAAAGCATTTCCGCAAAAGCTTAAGGACATAAAAATGAAAACACAGAAACCAGAAAATAAATGGTAGATACTTTTACCTCCTTTACTTGGAGGGGGAGGAGGAAGGTGACAGTCACAATGATTTGGAAGGTCTCTCAACAGTTCAGACTTCTGACTTTGTCATATTAAGCCTTATCAGGAACTCTTTATTAAAAACTACAAGATCTAATAGTTCCACTGTCCTTTTCCTGCAAAAAGTTTTCATTAAAAACAGACCTAAGAATTAAAGCTTAAAGAAAAATAAAGTTAGATTTTGACTAGGGCTTGGGGGTGGGGAAGATCTGGGAGGAGTCCAGGGAAGGGTTGTAAGTAGGCTGAATATGTAAACAACACTTATAGTCAGAATTATCCTGAAGGATGCTGAATTCCCACAATTCATGTCTCATCACTAGCCTGTGTTTCTTCTCCAGGAAACTTTGTCATTTCGCCTGGTTTAATTATCCCCCTAACTGAACTAGTCTGTCAGTATGCAGAGCGCATAAATAAAACTAGTCATGGGTGATAAAGCCTTGGAAATCTTCTATTGTACTGCTCCAACTCCCTATCATCCCTCCTAATTTTTTAATTGAATGTTGTCATTAAGTGGTTCCCTTTAATATGCAGCCAGTGAGGTTCATAGAATCATAGAATGTCCTGAGCGGGAAGGGACCCACAAGGATCATCAAGTCCAACTCCTGTCCCTGCACAGGACAGCCCCAAATTCACACCATGGCTCTGAGGGCGTTGTCCAAGTGCTTCTTGAATAGTGACAGGCTTGGTGCCATGACTGCCTCCCTGGGGAGCCCGTTCCAGTGCTCCACCACCCTCTGGGGGAAGAACCATTTCCTAGCAGGTTCCTCTAGCATGCAAACTCCTGTACTCCCAGAAGAAGCATTACTGACATGACATTTCCAATTCTAATTATTTTGAATTATTTTGTAACAGTCATTAAAAATAGAGGAATTTTCAATATTCAATTAACAGATAGGCCAACAGCCTAGAAAGAGCCTTAGCAAATTGTGCTGGTTTTGGCTGAGGTAGAGTTAATTTTTTTCATAGTAGCTAGTATGGGGCCTTGTTTTAGATTTCTGCTGAAACAGTGCTGATAACACAGGGATGTTTTCATTACTGCTGAGCAGGGCTTACACAGAGCCAAGGCCTTTCCTGCCTCTCACCCCACCCCACCAGCGAGTGGCTGGGGGGGCACAAGGAACTGGGAGGGGACACAGCCGGGACAGCTGACCCCAACTGACCAAAGGGATATCCCACACCATATGGCGTCATGCTCAGCATATAAAGCTGGGGGAAGAAGGAGGAAGGGGGTACAGGTTTGGAGTTGTCGTGTTTGTCTTCCCAAGTAACCGTTACACATGATGGAGCCCTGCTTTCCTGAAGATGGCTGAACACCTGCCTGCCCATGGGAAGCAGTGAATTAATTCCTTGTTTTGCTTTGCTTGTGCGCACGGCTTTTGCTTTACCTATTGAACTGTCTTTATTTCAATCCATGAGTTCTCATTTTTACTCTTACTATTCTCTCCCCCATCCCACCATGAGGGAGTGAGCGAGCAGCTGTGTGGTGCTTAGCTGCCAGCTGGGATTAAACTACAACACAAGTACACTGAAGGTATTCTCCAAATATTAAAAAACTGCTGCCAGAGGAAGTGAGCATGATTTCTAAAGCTGCTTTCTGAAACTGCTGGTAGAGATAGCAGGATAAACTGTTGTAATCCTGGGTCTGGAAGCAGGGATACCACATCTTTCAAAATGCTGTACACAGTAACCAGGAGATCTTTCCCCCCTCCCTCACCACACTTTAAACTTGTTTCCAGCCCACTGGAGTGGGAAATACATGCAGGGATACCATGGCCAGTTTCTGCCACCAAACAGATGGTGGCTGCTGGAAGCCAGTAACACAGATCCTAGTCACTGAAACTTTATTGGGAGTGCCCACCAGTGTGAATAAATGTCTTTAGACGGACTAATTAAAAGGACTCTTTTCATTAGTTAGGACCATCTGTTAGGCCACAGACCCGGTGGAATTGCATACAGGTGGACATTCCTAGGTGGGAACCAACAAAAGAGCATCTCATGGCTTGTAAAGGTATTGTGTCCCAATAACAGGCTAATGAGGTTTCACACAGCATGTTCCTTTAGTCTGTGTCCACAGAAAGATTTTTACCCCTCTCTCCCCACCTCACCTGGATAGGTACTGACTGGTGTTGAGTACCAAGGTCAAAAGCAGTTTAGTCATCCTGGCCAAACATGCCAAATATTTCTCAATGTGTCACAAGTGGCTGTACCCTCCCATAATTATTCTGGTGTTTGCATCCAGCACCAAATGAAAAGAAACAAAAATAATTCTTTTTTGCCCCCCAAAAACAACAAAAGACCAGCTTGTAAAAGTTCAGGAAAAGTCTACAAGAATGAATGTGGAATCCATGATAAACAGCTTTGGGGCAGAGAGAACAGCAGTACAAAACACTTCCAAGCTTTTGCTTGAAATCAAATCCTTGACATAGTACAAGGTAATTCATGTAAGACTCAGCATTAAAGCCCTATGCACTCTGATTTAATCTTCTTTTGAAACCCATATATACATGGCAGATACAGTGCAATGGGCCAGACTTGCAGTTTTACATTTATTCTTGCTTGCCACTTCACCCTCATCCCAGGAGACCCATCACCACTCAGTGCTTATACATGATCTCATATTCAAAGTCATTGGTCAACAGAGCTCCTGCTGAAGCCCATATCTTCTGACTGCTCAGGACTTTAAAAAGGCCATGCCAGCTTACCCCTGTGAAGCAAAAAGCTCACATGTAAACACCAAGTTGTGGCTGTGAATCACTCCTGGCAATTGCTCACATTTCCTGGCATGGCAGCCTCTAACAACGTACACTGTTATTTGATATTTGATTTTCTGAGGCACCTATAATTCTCACATGAACCAGAAGCTGTACAAAAATAGATGGGTTAAAAATCCCAGTCTAAACATGTTGATACAAGTACTGGTCACTGTAATTGTCCTGTACCACCCTATATGCTACCAAGACTTCTGGGGTGAAAGCTGGACAGCAAAGACTCATTGCTAAAATAAGATGAAGGTCTAAAAGGAAACATTTTCAGAAAACAGTTGTTTCAGGCCTTAGTGTACACAAAAGGTCACCAACAGTTTATTTTTTCCCCCCTTATACATCACCTTTAGACAGCCAAACAGTTAAGGCAACACAGACATCCAGGAAGCTGGCTAGCCAGCATACAAAGAGCTTTAAAAAACAGCAGAAAGGCCAATATGTTCCTATTTACAATATTTTGTGACCCTAACCTAATCATCATGTTTTATTATTTCCTTATTTTATAGCTCTGCTCTTTCAAGAGAGCCAGCAGCCAACATTTCTTCTCTGCTGGCCAAAGGAGCAGCCAAGTGTCTGCTTCACAGCCAATATCAGTTACTGAGCCATAAGCAGCTAATATGAGGTTGTGAATGCAGAAGGTAGCAGCTGATGCCCTTCTACTGGAAAATTAGACTTGGGTTTTAGGCACCTAATGATTTTTTTTACATAGACTTAATTCATTCTGCAACCTGATTTGAAATTATTTTATCAAATTTGGATTTAAATTAGGGCAGCCAGTGGAACTATGCTGATTCATGCCAGCTGAGGAACTGACTATATTTTAATACTATATTCTCTTGGTTTTGTGCAAACATAAATGGGCAACATTTCAAGCCCAAAGAAAGCAAAATACCATTGTGTAATTTCAAGGCCAAATAGAAGCATGTGCACTGAAATCAGAAACCTCTAATTTAAAAAGCCTTGACAAAACAGATGATTTTCCTAGCATGGGAGTCTACAGATCATGGTAGAAGGCCTTGCAGACCCATCAAGAGGGGTCATTTATATCTATGGCTAGTCAAAAGCATTCACAAGCTGTATTCACTTACAACAACTGCTGTGTAAACAGCAGTTACAACTCTTGCATTCCTTCAGTTGATACCTCTACAAGCAACCAAACCGTTTGTAGCTAAGCTGTACAAGATGGTGATGCTTCATTCCCATTACCTGAGAATGGTATATTGCTTCACAGAAATGCAGTTCCTTTACAAGACTCTTAGCCCTAGCAATGACTCGCAATCTTCTCCTTGTAACACTGTTCCTGAACATAGCTGTCATGCAGAGGGGAAAAAATGTGTTAAGCATATTTGAATCCATCTTATCCGAATTCATAGTAAGACTAATGTCTAGACACCCACATTTCAAGACCATCTTACCCCAAAGCTTTACAACCTCCTGGAAGCCTTGAACCCGAGCATGCTCTGAACAGATTTGCATTTGGACATGGTTGCTTCACCAAGAGATACACTGGGTGGAGTTCTTGTCATATGGAGAGTCCAGTTTTAACTTGACTATAGCTAGTGATGTGTCCGGAAGATGTAGAAGCTGAAAGATCTTGATAAAGTTTATGCTCACTCTGCCTTCTAAGGATAAGAGCCCAAATTCACTAAACCCATTAGGAACTTTATCTAAGATTTTAAATTGTACTTTGGCCCTTATTGACGTTTTGCATAGGACCAAACAGTAGTCCCTCAAACAGAAAGCCATTGCCAAGCATTAGTCTTACACAGAGACAAAAATTAAATTAATAATTGCAAAGAAAAAGTGAACATCCCAAACTGGTTTTGCAATATCATTCTCCCCCTACATATTCAACTCAAATGGAGCCTGATAGATAAGCCACACAGAATTCCTAAATGAGGAGTAAAAAAGGGGATTTCAAACTTTTTCTAGAAGAACATGAAGTAGATTTCAGAGAATTTGAAGCAATTAAGATGTATGTACAGCAGGAAATAAGATGCTTCAGCAAACAAAAATTTAGTCAATAGGTTTAACAGCATAATCTTACATCTATGCTAACAGATAAAAATCAACCTTATAGTGCACCTATAATTCCATGTTAACCTAAATATGGGAAGGAAGAGCAACTAGGTAAGATCAATACTGCAATTTCCCTTTAAAGGGAAATTATTTTTCCAATATACATCAGAAATGCCAGTCAACACACCTGACTGGCAAGTTTGTATTATAGTGCATTGCTTACAAAGGGTTGTTTTCTGACCAATACCAAAGAAAATTTCTGCCTAAGTTCATTGCCCAGGGTGTTATAAAATATTTTAAACTCTGATCCTACATCAAGAATAAAAAAAAAAAATCAAATCATAATTTCACCTTTACCCAGTGCATTGCCTGTTGAGGATACTTCCTTAGATGTACAATTTGACATTTTCTCTAAGTAGCAGCTCTATTTTGGAACTCACCTAGGAATATGAAGAGGAGCCATTAGGCTATGGAGTTATTTTTCCCTCACTTGCCATTATGGGTTCAGAAAGGAAACATTACACAAGACAAGTAGTTGAACTTCCTCATCCGTGTCTCTGAAAAGAATTACTGTACATTTAGGGGAATGTATCCCCACAGGATCCACAGGTTGTTTTTGTTTCAAGAGGAATTTGGGAAACAGCAACCTTAGGGTGGTTATTGGTGTTTTAATGCTCTTCTAGTTCCCCACTGAAATGCACCTTCATGCAGAAACATGTATTTTTAACAGCCTCTGACTACAACAAGCATGGGAAGCTCTTGTGCAGCAGCAACTAGTGAAATTTCAAGTAGGCATCTGCATTTGCCAGTCCCAGCCCAAAAAGGAAATCAAATAGCTCTTAAGTCAATCTGGTAAAGATAAAAGTGGGATCATACTGAAGGTCTAGAGTATCTACATTTTTGACAAATACCCAAAAATCATTAAAATAAAACCTGAGTTTAGAGTCAAATAAAGATTTATAGACATTCTTTCACTTATGTGAAAAGCAAGTAGTAATGCACCTTTTCTAATGCATCAGCATGAAATTCTGCAAAATTAAAATTAAACCTTCTGCTTTGAATCCCAGCATCTTCAGCTTTATCCTTAACCGATAAGGAACAAGAGTCTCCTGGATTGTTTAGGTAAGAGTATAGGTTAAAGTATACTCTACGAGTTACTAAGATCACATTTTACCTGTTACGCTTTTAACTAGTCTCCTTTTTCCTCCCACTTACATTTCTTTTTGTTGTAGTCAAACAGCAGACCTGTTAACAGTTCATTTGTAACCAGCACTGGGTATGTACAATCAGTAGTGGGCCAACTTTATACCTGCCACCTCTGTAACATTTAAAATCTCTACTGGCCCAAAGATCAAGAACAATTCGATTTTTCAACTTGGAAATCCTTGAGTACAAGTAGCACTGAGTCTCTAGCATTTTAGAGGAGCTATAGTTGATCATTTGCAAAGATCATAAATGTGCATATAAAACATAGGAAGGGAGAAGAGGTGGGCATTAAGGTGTACAGCCAAGGTGCAGCAACTAATTGGGGAAAGACAATTCTAGTATAGAAGTTAAATAGGAATGAGAAGTATTTAGAGTCACCTTCTCAGCATAAAGCACCACAACTTGTCATCCCAACCCAACAGAAAGGCTGGCAGTAGAGATGCGGGCCTGTGAACAGGCATGATTCACGTACTGGCTAATGTATATTGTAATAACATCCTGAAACTACTGGCAACAGCAGAAGCACAACAAAACAAGCAAGACCACTCAGCTAAATATGCCATTACAATGCATGCACAGTTGTTTTATTATACACAGGCCAGCAGATTAGTACTAATCACCTAACAACGTATGATTAGGTTCACTTCAGAAGCAGATACAGACGGGCAATGTAGATGTCCACAGAAACTACACAAGCAATGAAAATCTACATGCACAGGAAAACTGGACAAACTTTGCCCTCTAACAGATGATGCACGTGGATAAAGACAGACTGATATTTCCCCTCACCACATGTCAGGGGATAAAAAGGTGTTATAAAATCTTCCACTTCTTGATTACACACAGCCATAAATGCCAGCTTGTTTTAATTAAAAGGATGGAACGTCAGCATTTAACAAGGTTTAGAAAAACTGCTTATGAGAGAACTTCCATTTACCCTTCTGTAATATGCCACTTATAACAACGTACAATCCCCCACACCACATGTGAAGATCATGTTTGTCAGCACTGCTATTTGGGGTTCCCAGCATATTTTATAAGTTCCACACAAATTAAAATAATGGGCAAGGTGATACAACACCTACCTCAGTTACCTAGCCATGGACTGATTGCAATCCATTTGCAATTCCACCTAAAAAGGTTCCTTTAGAGTAGAATAAAAGATAAATTTTCTAATGTCTTAAGGAGGCTATTGCTAGCCACCAGCCTGGCTGCAAATATTTGTTGTGCATTATATAGCATCATTGATCATAATTTCCTACTGTAACAGCCTTTGTTACATGAGCCTGTTTTCAGGACTTAAGTCCACCATTGAAGTTTCCCTTCAGCTCAGATTTGTTACACTTTTTTCCTTTACTTCCCACCCTCCTCCCCAAAAATAATGGTTTTGGAGGTTTGACAGTGGTAATAAAAGTAAAGAGCTTAATTTTAAGATATAATTTTGTGCTCACACTATGCAAAAGCAACTTTGATATAAATAATAGAAGCAGACACAGCTCACATGAAATAGCTAATTATTTTAAATCTTTTTTTTTTTAATCAGAATATGACCATCTTCACAAATTAACCAAAGGCTGAAAGCCAAGTCTTTTGCAGCTGGTACAATAAGTATAGTGTCATCTACCTTCAAACAAACAGACTCTATGAGTCATGTTTCCAACAGTCAGAAAGCAGTTAAAAATGCCATAATTGTTCACATGAGTTGAGATGCTTTTTGAGTGGTTGAACCCCTTTTTAAACTTCTTACCAAAAAGCTAAACCAAGAATCTCAGGTCCTAGCTTGAAACAAGGCAACAGGGGTTTAAGATTAACATTAAATCATAGAATGGTTTAGGTCGGAAGGAACATTTAGAGGTCATCTAGTCCAACCCCCCTGCACTGAGCAGGGACATCTTCAACTAGAGCAGGTTGCTCAGAGCCCCGTCCAACCTGACTTTGAATGTTTCTAGGGATGGGGCCTCTACAACCTCTCTGGGCAACCTGGGCCAGTGTCTCACCACACTCATTGTAATAAAAAAATCTCTTCCTTATATCCAGTCTAAACCTCCTTTCCTTTAGTTTAAAACCATTACCCCTTGTCCTGCCACAACAGGCCTTGCTAAAGAGATTGTCCCCATCTTTCCTACAGTCCCCCTTTAAGTACTGGAAGGTCACAATAAGGCCTCCCTGGAGCCTTCTCTTCTCCAGGCTGAACAGCCTCAACTCTCTCAGCCTCTCTTCATAGGGGAGGTGCTCCAGCCCCCTGATCATCTTCGTGGCCCTCCACTGGACCCGCTCCAGCAGGTCTATGTCCTGTCTGTGCTGGGGGCTCCAGAGCTGGACGCAGCACTGCAGGTGGGGTCTCATCAGAGCAGAGCAGAGAGGCAGAATCACCTCCCTCGCCCTGCTGGCCACGCTGCTTTTGATGCAGCCCAGGATACAGTTGGCTTTCTGGGCTGCAAGTGCACATTGTTGGCTCATGACCAGCTTTTTACTCACCAGTACCCCCAAGTCCTTCTCCGCAGGGCTGCTCTCAATCCCTTCATCCCCCAGCCTGTACTGATACCAGGGGTTGCCCCGACCCAGGTGCAGGACCTTGCACTTGGCCTTGTTGAACCTCATGAGGTTCTCACAGGCCCACCTCTCCAGCGTGTCCAGATCTCTCTGGATGGCATCCTGTCCCTCAGGTGTGTCAGCTGCACTGCTCAGCTTGGTGTCATTTGCTGAGGGTGTATTCAATCCCACTGTCTATGTCATTGATGAAGATATTAAATAGTACCTGTCCCAGTACAGACCCCTGAGGGATGCCACTCATCACTGGTCTCCATCTAGATATCAAGCCATTCCCCACTACCCTCTGGATGCTACCATCCAGCCAATTCCTTATCCACTGAACAGTCCACCCAACAAATCCATATCTCTCCAGCGAAGAAAGCCTTACAGGAGTCCAGATAGATGACATTTATAGCTCTTGTCTACTGATGTAGTCATGCCATCATAGAAGGCCATGAGGTTGGTCAGGCAGGACTTGCCCTTGGTGAAGCCATGCTGGCTGCCTTGGAGCACCTCCCTGTCCTCCTTGTGCCTTAGCGTAGCTCCTAGGAGGATCTGTTCCATGATCTTCCCAGGCACAGTGGTAAGGCTTAAGTAAATATTAAGATTCAAGGTGAAAGCTGAAAAGCTGGAAACACCAGTACTTCTTTGTAAGAGCAGAGAGCTGACTCTACTGAAAACATAGCCCATGTTACAATTTCTGCAGTCAATAAATAACATGCTTTCACCTGATGCTCTGAAGATATGATTAGGAAACAAATCTTCCAGTGTGAACTCCCACTCTATCCTTCATTTCAGGCAATTCACCCAGGTGCATACAGCAAGTACAAAACAGGATAACAAAATGCCCAAACAAATGGCCAAAATGCCAGAAAGTAGGCCATCATTAACCAAGTGAGCAAGTCTTGCTTTTTCCCTAACCTCAACCCATACACACAGTTGAGATTTAACCATGACGGTATAATTATTTCAGAAATCTCCAAGCTCTTAGCCTCAGTGCTTATGGCAATGAGTACTGCAAATTAACAGCAGGAGTGAGGTAAATCAATTACCTACCACATACAGTTAGTGTTGCTTATGTGTACATAAATATGTTCATATATATACAGAAATGCATTGGCACAGCCTCCATCATAAGCCACAAATTACTGAGAACTCAGTGCCATGAAGGGAGGGTAGTCGTGATGTTGTAGCACATTAGAACAGCCCCAAGATTCCTGTGGCACATCAGCCTGCAATGACACCCTAAGACCAGGACATCCTATGCCAGATGCATTGGTACAAAGCACGTACCACCTTCTTGTCCATAAACACTCCAAAAACAATCCCTCTGGCTCCCGAGATTCAACCCTGCAAAGCCCAGAGGACAGTTGCAGTTATATTTACTGACTTAAAAACCTGCTGAGCTTATATTCCATCAATACCTTTTTTAAATAGAAAAATAAGAACAAAGAAATTTAAAAGCATACATACATTTGAATAATGTTGAAAACAAACATTAAAGCAACAGCAGGCAGGAAATTACAAGCTAAGACTGTTACTTGGTTCTTTCTGCAACTCACATCAGCAGCAGCACTTCTTCCTGTCCTTTTCTCTAAATCAGATGCATGGTTATTTAAATGCATTTATTTAATTTAGCTGTGCACTGCTCCCTCCTCTTGAAAAGCAGATAAAAATCAAGCAAATAGCGATCAAAGACTTTAAAAGATCAGCAGTCAGGAGTACATGGCTATTTTATCCTCCCTTCTCTCCACCCCTTCTAGAATAAATTGTAGAGGCTTACTGAAAACCAAAGGGAACTGGGACACTCTGGCTGCTTCTAACCCTTTAATTAGAGCAGCAGGGTAGAAATAAATACACCCTGCCTTCTACCTTTATGACCTTTGATTTCTGAGACTGCAAGACACTGTGAAGAAACATTTTAATAACAAAATTCCTCATCTGAGGGAGGGGGAAAGAGTCTGATCTTCCCCTTGTGGTACAGTAGTTTGTTCAGAGATAAGAATGTGGCGTATTTCTGTTTGACAAACAATTCATGTCCCTTTCAGTTGAAATCAGTACTGGGTACTTCGTATTACACTCTTGCTCTTTAGTTTATAGGGTGTCCTGGTTTTGGCTGGGATAGAGTTAATTTTCTTTGCAGTAGCTAGTATGGGGCTGTGTTTTGGATTTGTGCTGAAGCAGTGGTGATAATGTGGAGATGTTTTGGTTGTTGCTAAGTAGCGCTTACACTAGTCAAGGACTTTTTCAGCTCCCCATGCTCTGCCGGGTGCATGGGAAGCCGGGAGGGGACACAGCCGGGACAGCAGACCCCAACTGACCAAAGGGATATCCCACACCATATGATGTCATGCTCGGTATATAAAGCTGGGGGAAGAAGAAGGAAGTGGGGGACATTGGGAGCGATGGCATTTGTCTTCCCAAGGAACCGTTACATGTGATGGAGGCCTGCTTTCCTGGAGATGGCTGAACACCTGCCTGCCCGTGGGGAGCAGTGAATGAATCCCTTGTTCTGCTTTGCTTGCGTGCGCGTCTCTTTCTTTCCCTATTAAACTGTCTTTATCTCAACCCATGAGTTTCCTCAGTTTTACTGTCCAATTCTCTCTCTCATCCCACCAGGGGAGAGTGAGCGAGCAGCTGCATGGTGCTTGGTTGCTGACTGGGGCTAAACCACGACATAGGGGTGTCTTCTGAGTCTGAAAGTTCTTCCCAAATATTACTGTGACAGATGTGTTAAATGTAGTGAGCATCTGCTTCTCATTTTCGTAATGAAAAAAAAATCAGGACAAAATCAAATTGACTCAAAACAAACTATCCCATAATATTAAGGGAAGAACAAGTTAAAAAATTACTTATGGTTCAATTTCAAAGCAAACTCTTCTACTTAATTTGGATGTAACCCTGTAAAGCTTTTCTTTGATATTTTTAATTTTGAAACCGAAAACTCCAGTTTTAGACAAATTAGAAAATCTTTAAATAGAAAAAATTCTCAGCTAGATTAAATCACCCAAATTTGTGACAGTTTTAGTTAATTTGGTTGGATTTTCAGAAGATTTGATAGTTTTCAAAAACAAATCAGTCCACTCCATACAGCTCTTCATAAAGATTTTTTTTGCAGACTCTGCTTCAGCCTGCAGCCACTTTTATTGGCCTCTGCTCTTTTCATATAAAATATCTGTCAGGACAATGAAAACTTTGAGACAGATCCTCAAGTTGATATTAACTAAAGGAATTTCTCTGGCTGGTAGATTTATGCTAGACTGAGATTCTGGTACTTCATTTCAGCAGCAGGCATTGCTGTTATGGTTAGTTCAGAAAATATATTCTGTAGAAGGGTATACAACACTGGTTTAAAAAATACAACTATAATTATCTGATGTAGTTCTTCTAAGTGCACTAATCCAGATCATTTTCATCAGCAAGTGCATGGTCCTTGTCATATACTAGAGCCTCAAGCATAAGCAGTGGCAAATAAGCCAGACCCATAACTAGCAGCATAACTAGTGACTTCAGGAGATTTCTCCCCCACTTCAATTTAGATCAGATAATAATTTGGTCCAATAATCTTATTCTTTCCTCTTTTCCTCCATGCAAATCCTGACCTATGATGCATTTTAGGAGTTTAACTTTTAAGAGTCTTTTTAAAATTATTTGGCCATCTTTATTTGCAATATACTGGAGGAATAACAGTAAAGCTTCACTTCTCACAGGGCCATCCAAGAAAGGGCATTTTCAAAAGAAACAGTCCTTCATTTCTCTCAGCAACACAAGAAAGCCTCACTGAAGAGCTTCCTGCTATTCTACAGGGTGTCTGAAAACAAGGGGAATTGCTGTTAACCATGCCTTTCAGGCTCCATTGTTATCAGCATCCAAGTACTTTCTTTGCCCATTTCCCCCTCACCTCTTGCTATTTGTATTTCCTCAGGCATAAATTTCTTGCTTTTTAAAAATGGAGACCTACCTGCCTCATGAAAGATTTTCAGATGTAGAAAAAAAAATTCAGAGAAAAGTCATCTCAAGTTTTACATATGTTAGTGTAACTTGAAGACCCCATGGGTTCACTTTTCTCCTGCATATCTACACCTTAATTTTACAATAGACAGACTCACAGTATGGGAGTAAGGCTGCATGTAATTTCCCTCATGACCCTCCCTACTGCTAGCTCCCCATGAAGCCTTGAGAGACATTTAGTCTGTGTCTCATAGACACCATGTCCTCCCAAGGTGACAGAAACCTTAGGTTTTGTTGTTATTAACACCCACTCCTTGTCCATTCTCAAATGTTAAAATGAAGAGGGATAAAAAATGCAGGTAAATACCACCGGTTTTAGTTTTGACCGATTAAAACTGAGGCTTGTACCCCCATTATAATTCTATAGACATATCTTAATTATTCCCATTTAAAAATCACAGATGTGTTGGTATTGCTTTCATATGAAACAGTAAAATAAAACAAGTCACAAATCCTTTAATTTGTCTACAGATTAAATTGAAATCCAGGTATAATGGGATTTAACGTAGATTGAATATCTCTGCTCTACTTCCAATATTGCCAAACTCAGCTGAGTTACTGGCTGCTGCAAAGTAACCACATAGTCTAAATAGCCACAAGTGTTCAAAGAAAGCACTAATAGGTACCAAAAAAATTCTCCTCCATGAAAGAAATGCTTCCTCAATCTGAATGACCAATTTCTCTGCAAGTCCAAAACAAAAATAGTCTAGATGTACTTTGTAGCTAACATCTGAGATATACTACATTTTCACCTTGGTAAAAATACAAGATCAAAAGAGCATAGCCAAGGGGTATAATTTTCTCCTCCTTTGTCACAACCCAAAATGTTAAGTACACGTTCTTTTCCAGCCATCCCTGCACAAAAGGATAAAATGAACAGCAGTGAACTTCAGTCTATTAAATGTCACCCCAAAATAGGTAATTACCATATGAACATTAAACTGATGCACTCCTCTCCTTACAAGGTTCCTTTTTACTAGCTAAAGATATTACCAGATCTTAATTGGTGTGAAAATGAAATCTCTTGGAGCTGCAATTCAAAGACCTCCAAAACTTCACCTACCGGCTTATTCTAAACAGTTTTGATAAAACTAGGCCAAAATAAACCTTAAAAAAATAATCACTGAGCACATGTACATGTACACTAACACATGTACATGTGCTAAAGCCAGAATTGCATGCAGAACTTTGAATTCATGTCAATGAATATAGTCTACGTGGGTCACTTCTCAGCCAGTAACTGCTGGTCTGTTCCTCTATGGAAAGGTTTAGCACACCCCTGTCTGTGTCCTTACCCATGAGCTTCATTGTGAAACACAGACACGTGAGCATAAGTAAGTTGTAGACTATAGGAAAATAGGATATCAGCAACAGGCATTAGCTGATCAGTTCAGATTAAAAGCTACAGGCAAACTTAGACTGCACATGAATCTGGCACCTAGTTCATTCACTGAGGGGAAGAGAGGAACATCATGCATTTCAGGTTCTTTAAAATATTTTTCTCTAAAATTCAGAGGTCTTTGGAGACAATCTGATTTAGCTTTACTCCAAATAAATATTTAACAGGGAATCTCTTTTCTATGATAGTTCCTTAGCTCTTTCCTAAAAATACAGGAAAGGGAGAGAAACCCCCAGGGAGTTGACAGGGATCATGAGAATGGCTGCATTCATGTTACATCAAGGGCAGCCATGAGAGAAGTCTTAAAATTAGGCATCAAAAGGAGAAGGAATGCTTTCCAGGCGCTCCAGTCCAGACAGGCCAAAGCACGAAGCCATGGTACATCACATTATTTTAATTCAGGATGTCCTAGCCAGTTTTGTTCCTGTATGAACTGACACAAAGCTCATTTCTCTGCTTATGTAGTACTTAACAAAGTAGAGGGTACATATAAAAAAATACACTGACGCTGAGAGGTTGAACAAACCCTGGCATGTTTGAGAGGATGATCTACATTAACATTCAAATACTCAGCTACACCCTTCCAAATGTAAAGCAGCTGATGTTTTCCATGAATGGAGAATTTTTTTTTCCTAGAGGAGTTGAAGAATCTGAGAAGTTACTTCAAAAGGAAGCAAATGTACAAAAAGCCACATATACACATGAATGCTCTGTGATTTCAAGGTCATGTCATATTGTTGATCTGTTCATGTAATCTCCATGTCAACATGGAGAAGTCACATCCAAAAATATGCTACCATCTTTCTAACAAGGTCTCTAATAAAACCCATATCCTTCCATGGACTCAGCACTTCCTTTGATGTTCAATACTCAAAATCCATAGCTTGCAAAATATTTCTCCCAAGTCCACAGCCTTCTACTTAACTACAAATTTTCCTTAAGAAGTTCCTGTGAGCACCTGTGTGCTCATAGTGAGAAATGTGTTTTCTTGCTTCCTCACTGCAGATTCCCATCTAAGAAATCACCACAGCCCCAAAACTGCGGAAAACAGGGAAAGAGGCATGTCAAAGCTGCAGCTTTCCAAAAGCTTTCCAACTTTCAAAGCTCAGAAATAAGCTTTCATATTTCTATTCCAATTTGACAGTCATTTCCTCCATTTGTGTCAAAAGACAAGTCTCATCCACAGTCTCACAGCAGACCAAGTCCAGCTGGCACTGCTCAAAGGCTTGATGCACTAAGCTACCAACTCTGACATGAGTGACTGTCCCTGTTCCACAGACCTGCTTTATGCCAGAGCAGCAGAGAAAACAAACAGGGCACAAGTCTGCTTGTAAAGGTTTTATTTTCCACTCCTCAGTATTCATCACCTAGCCATTTATTTGTTGGGATAATCACTGTCATCATGCTAAACTGACAGAAAACTGGGATTGCTGATTTATACCCACAGCAGAAAGATTCAAAAGCAGCAAGCAGCACAACATACAATTCAACAGCAGCATATAACTTCTGCACCCAAA
>VZTV01121616.1:0-25965 GCA_013400875.1 Anhinga rufa
AAAAAAAGAAAAAAAGAGTAAATCGAATTTCCTGCACACAGGTAACCCTGCCTCTGGCCGAGTCCAAGCATGTGTCTAGCTTTCTCTGTAGCACATTCCAGCCAATATTCCAGAAATATTTCTCATCTTCCTTCTGCGTTGGAAAAAGTCAACTAGTCAAAACTCCTTCCTTACTGTTTCATTCATTAATCACTATCTTGCTTTGAGGGCCTTGCTGAAAGGGAGACATTTCTCATCTGATCACTAAGCCAGGGAAGGAAAATGTCTACAGAGCTGGTGCTTGCCTCCTCTCTCCCAACATCTCACACACACACAAAGCTCATCACTAACCATGCCCAGCCTCTCTGTCAGCAGCAGGGATGTGCAGGGCTTTCTCTAGCGTGCAGCTGCACGGCAGGTTGGCCTCAGCAGAGCTGCTGCCCGGAGGTACGGCCATCTCCAGCCACTTGGCTCCATCTCTGTGCAACCCCTCGCCATGGCTCCACTGCACAGCCATGGCTGGCCAGGGCGCGTGCACGCTATGAACCAGACTTCCGAAACAGTCCTGGATAAAAATGACTTTTAATCCTATTCCCATTCCCTTCCTTTGCCTCACAAAAATAATGCTGGATGTACAGTAAAGGAAGGAAATATCACAGGGGAAAAAAAATTAATTAAAAGAAATTTGCAAACCATTGTGTTAGAGCATCTCATTTAGAGCAGCCACTTTTTATCTGTAGGGCAAGTAATTGCAGTACTATCACAGCAGTAACATCATGCATCAGAGAAGGTGACAACATTTTTAGGGGTATTTATTGTAAGCATACTAAATTCAAGACTGTACCCTGCAAATTAATTTTCAAGGGTGATAGAAGTCAGCTGGCTAGAGCTGTTACTGCTAATAGCTAGAAAAGACCTACTTAATCACTTTGCATTTTTATTTGTAGAAGATAAAGAAACATTTCTTTCACTAATAGTTTCATGCTTGTTTCATCTCATTTTATCTGGACTGCAAGATCTATTTAATTTCATTTGATCAGTTTTCTAAGGATCTTAGAACTACCATATTTTTATAATCTTGTTATATCCATGAGATAAAAAACGATTATTTGCCCCACCATTTCCCAAATGGGAAACCAAGACAGAAAGAAATCAAGTGACTTGTTCAAGGTCATGCTGGGATTCTGTAGCAAAACTGGGGAATTAGAAACCTGAACTCGATTCTGAAAATAGCCATAAAGGGAATTTCCTCACCAAATCAACAGGGATTCTACAGATCTGGATATCTACCGCTATGTTTTTTAATAACATACATAACTGTAGATAACCCAGCTCTGAATGGACAGATCCTGTTATTTCTCTCAGGGTTTCTTTCAAACCCCCGTAAATTCTCTCTCATAAATAAAAGTAACCTACCCCCACTACCAAATGGGGGAACCTGAATTTTAGGCAAAAGCACTTGAAAGTATATCAGTTGCTGGTTCTGAAAATTTCAAATAGCAGGTCTGCATCACAGGTGTCTATGAAGAGAAAAAAAATGGTAATATTAATAATTTTTTTCTCCTAAACCTTAGCAGAACCATAATGCAAGTTAAAGGGAAATATCCATCTCAGAGTTCTGTACATTCAGGACATGCGTTGCTCACAACATTTTACCGTTAAGTGGTGAATTGTTCAGCACTGTGGTACGTCTGGATTTTTCTGTTAGCTTTCATATAAACACGAAATAAATTACTCAACCCTGTTCTCCCCCTGATGACAATAGTTGCCAATGCAATTTTGCTTGCAACTGTAAGCATTTAACAGCCTCGGGAACTCTGCTCTTGTCCAGGCTGGGCAGGAACGAAGCAGGAGCACACAAACAACACAACAGAAATCTTGACAGTGAAGCCGCCAACTTAAAAGGAGGAGGTTGAGGTTGTGCCATGGGTGGGACATGAATGAGGAAAGTAGTATATAGTATAATAGCAAGTAGCACATAGTAACAGTAGTATAGAGTAATACCAAGTACATATACACATACTGAACAGCTGCCTTGTTCACTAGATTCGGTCCATATGAAGCAAATGTCCTGCACTGGAAAACAAGAGATGTTTTCCAGAGACAGTTTCAAAAGGGTATGAGGGTAGAGCAACCATTTATACACGCAGAAGTATCAACAGTTGCTCATTACATTAAAACCTGAAAGCTGACCAGAAAAGGCGTTTGACCTAGACCTCTAAACCTGAAGAGTGGAGCTCAAGAGATCTTCTAAACATTTTTGGCAAGTTGGACATTAACTGATGCTGTAGACTTATGCAGTGTTAATGGGAGGAGCAGGTATGTCAAACTAAGTCACTGGCTGCGTCCAAGCTGCGGTTTCCATCTCTCTTCCAAGCTGTGTTGAAGTACATTGGCAGAACAACATCCACCAGGGATGTATCGAATGCTGACCACAGCAGTATTTGTCCTCTGCAAAGAGGATACGAGCAGAACAGTCGAATCTGCATAAACAGCGCATTAATAACAGACTGGGGGAAGATTGCATTTTAATATTGAACTCCAGCTGAAGTACCTACTTATTTCAAAGTTCAGAAAAGCTTCTTTGGTTGCTAGCATTGACAAATATTTCAGCACCTGCTCCTAGGGAAGGCTGTGTGTACAATGCAATGCCACAGGTCTCAGGCTAGGACCTCATGCTTCTTCCCCTGGCCTAGGAGTTAGGGGAGCAGTGTTGTAGTCAACACTCAAAGACACACCATTGAGTGTCCATTCCTGGGATAAGGGCTTGGGAAACCAGCCATCACTAGCACATACAAACCCCTACAAACAGAGGGAACATTTTGGAGGTCAGATCAGAGACACTGACTGCTTTTCTGAAGAACAGGCAAGACCACATCTGCCTCTGCTGGTTTCTCTCACACTACAAATCTACCTTAATGATTATTTACACTTCCCTCTTCCAACCTTCCTCTCTCCCCTTTATGTAAACATACTATAAATACGGATTTGGCATAAAGCCCATCAATCTACTGCTCAGCTTCCCCTGATCCTAAACGTCTTTCTCTGGACAAGCTGTGATTTAGTTCCAAGTTCCTGTAAGCCTGAGCAACTTCTTCCAACCTCCATCAGCACTAATGTGACACATACCCTTGTGTTACCGATGAGAGACCTGTACCTCAAGAAACCAAATCCAGCACGACTCACATGGACTTCTTAAGGGGCATCCTTCTGTGGCTCCCACGAGCCCTTTACGGGTTCTTCGGGGTTTTGGAGGGAACACTGACAAAAGTCACCTTACACTATACATGCCATAGGACTTTGCCCCGAACAAGACCAAGACCTCTGGCCAGTGTCAGATAATCCGTCACTATAAGCTACTTGTATCCAAGCCAGATATTTATTGCTATTGATCTGCCTGGTCCCAGCGAAAGACTTTTGTTCTCCCAACCCGGGACTTTGACCTCAATTAAGTTATGAATTTCAATCCGATAGACTGCTCCACTTACCCTGCTGCTCTCCCTGACTGGATTAATTAGAATTAGCTAGGCTGGGAGTCACCCCGAGCGCCTCATGGATCATGTTATTTTAATAATAAATAAAGAGACGGCAGCAGCATACAAGGAAGGATTTTGAAAGATTGTTCATCCAAGAGCATCATTCAGAACCTGCCAATACTAATTTCTCTGAGTTTGATTACCTCATTTACTTCTTTTTATTTCTATTCATTAATTGAGTTTTATCCCCCATTACTTCAGCTCCCCAAATGTGCCCTTCCTATAAAGGAACCAGACACACACTTTGCTGTTACAAAGTTTTATTACAGCAGCTCATCAAAAGTACAGTTAGCAGGAATGGAATAGTCATTAAGCATTTAATAATCTAATAGTGCTGAGAAAATACATATATAATGGGGGAGGGGGAAAGGAAAGGAGAGGGACAAGGCAACCCTGTCTATTGCCATAAAGCGTTCACCGAGGGCTCTTTATACAGATAGTTAATTGGCTGGTGGACAAAACTGCGCATCTTCAAGAAGGTAACATCTAACACTGGAGAAAATGCATAAATCCATTAGGATATTTTCTGACATCATAATAATGCCTTTGGAACGAGCCTAAAATGAGTTGAATACCAAAGAAATTTGATTGGCAAGGGGAAGTTTCTGAACTAGTGAGTCGGGGTCTGATAGCTACATTATCCTTATTACTTCTCTTTCCCTATAAAAGCAATTACATACTTGAAGATGTCGGGTTGCCCAGGACTGTACTGAAATGGATTGTCTCGGCCAGCCATGTCACAGACATACTAAGGAGTTATTGACCCATAAATGAACACTTATTTGTCACGCTCATTTTAATGTTTAATTGGCTGGAACCAGAGAAACGGATTTAGATGATGGAAGTTTACCAATTCTTCCAACACTGGCATCCAGCTTGCAGATAGCCAACTCCTACTTAACCCGAGAACAAACGCGGCAGACAACTTCCACACACCTTTCACCTTCATCTAAGTTCAGGCCTTCATTTTATAAGAAACCCTTCTCAGGACAGGGTTGTTTATTCCAGCCAAGCTGAGCCTTGTCATAAGAGGGTGGAAGACCCATTTCAACACAGGATGTCTAAGTTTGGAGAGCCAATTGTCTGTCAGATAAACTAGAAGGTTCCTCCTGTGTAGGATTTACTTGTTTTGTTGCAAAAGGGAGCAACTGAGCAGTCTCTCTGTGAGAGGCAGAGGGAGGATGGCACCAGCCTTTGTTTCCCTATGCAGGCAAGCACCGCCGAGACCTCTGCTACACCTTACCAGAGGGGATTTCTGTTCACCTGGATTTCCGAAAGCCTTTCGATACATCCTCTCACCAAAGGCTATTAAATTATACTGTCATAGAGCAAGAAGGAAGGTCTTTGCACTGCTTGATAATTGATTACAAAAGTAAAGATTGAATAGGAATAAATGCCCAGTTCACACAATTGCTGGTGATCTCTGGAGTCTCTGAGGGATCTGTGCAAGGGCTTGGGTTGTTAAACCCACACAAATGAACAGGGGAAGCAGGCTGAGAGTAAAGTATCCAAACCTGGTAATCCAGAAGCCGACTGTAAAATGCTACAAAAGGATCTCAGAGTGACAGGGTGAAAAAACTGCAGATGAAATTCAGCACTCATAAACACCAAGCAATGCACACGTGGAGAAACAATCTTTAGTCTAAATCCACAGCAACGGGCTCCGAACCAGCTATTACCTCTGCAGAAACAGATCATGAGTTAAAACAGACAGCTCTATTATAGTATCAGCTCAGTATTCAATGGTAGTTCATAAAAGGCAAACAACAAGGAGTCATTTGGAGGAAAAAAAAAAGAGGAAATAAGAAAACACTATATTGCTTCATTAAACCTCATATTGCACTTACAGCTTGGGCACTGAGAGAAGTGCTGCTCCCTTCATGTGAAAGGAAATAAGGAAGAACTAGAAATGATTCAAAGGGTGACAAGGAGGAGCAAAGTTACTGAGCAGCTTCCAAATGGGGTAGGATTAAATAGATTAAACTCCTCAGTCCAAAAAAGAAGTGATCAAGCAGAATCAAGGAGGCCAATAAAGTCAAAAGCAGGACAGAGAAGGTAACTGGGGGAACAATTACTGTTTCTCATTACACAAGAACGATGGGCTCTCACATGAAATGATCGTGGCAAGTGCAAAGCAAATGCACAGTTAAACTGCAGAACTCCCACTGGCATAAAAGGTTGGGAATCCGAAGAGGGATGAGAGAGATTTATCAAAGAACAATCCAAGAGCGCAAAGATAATACCAATGGTTCAGGAAGCCTCCAAGCCACAGACTCTGGGAAAATATATGAAATTATCACTATATGCTTACCCTACTCTGTCCCCTCAGCATTCACTCTTCCCTGCCACTGGAGACATGACGCTGAGCTAGAAAGGCTCCTGCACTGAAAGCTATTCTCATGGATGCAGAAGTAAGATGTAGAAGTTGAGAGACAGGAACCTCCTAAATTAGCTTTGCTACTCTGAGTGCCATTTTACCACTTATAATCCATGGAGCCAAGAAACAGCTATGATCAGCCACAAAAATTATCAGGGGGCTGGAGCACCTCTGCTATGGAGACAGGCTGAGAGAGCTGGGGGTGTTCAGCCTGGAGAAGAGAAGGCTGCGGGGAGACCTTATTGCGGCCTTCCAGTGCTTAAAGGGGGACTATAGGAAGGATGGGGACGATCTCTTTAGCAAGGCCTGTTGTGACAGGACAAGGGGTAACGGTTTTAAACTAAAGGAGGGTAGCTTTAGACTGGATATGCGGAAGAAAGTTTTTACAGTGAGGGGGGTGAGACACTGGCCCAGGCTGCCCAGAGAGGTGGTCGATGCCCCATCCCTGGAAACATCCAAGGCCAGGCTGGACGGGGCTCTGAGCAACCTGCTGTAGCTGGGGATGTCCCTGCTCACTGCAGGGGGGCTGGACTGGATGGCCTCTAAAGGTCCCTTCCAACCCAAAGCATTCTGTGCTTCTATGATCATCAAAAATCTTATTTAAAATTTAAACAAAATAAGCATGAAGTGTTATTCCCCAACATCTAAGGTGTTAGAACAATTTTATTTAGGAAAACTAACAAAAGTACTTTGCACCAAAGACTGCAAATTCAAGATGCCCCAATGATGCGATCAAAACTGGGTTTTTGTTGGTTTTTGTTGTGTGTGGGTTTGTTTAGTTTTGTTTTTTAGAGCAAACTGGAAGAGACAACTGCCGACAACAGATGAATACAAAATTCCATTTGGAAAGTAAAACCAGACTTTCTCATATGGAAAAGTCCTCAGGGAGAAGGTGAGTGGCAGAATTTAACTCCTTCAAAACAGGGAAAGCTTTTTTGAGAAGCTGAATGCAAAAAAAAAAAAAATGTTCTAGGAACCATCTCTCCTGAGCAAAGAGTAGCTGATTGCTTGGCAAAGGTTGTTCCTCTGGCAGGGAGAGGTGATGCCAAGGCTATAGGAAATGAAGCAAGGCTAGAGACCATTCCTATGGTGATTAGAGACCATTCCTATGGTGATGTGTTCACCTGAAAAACCAGCTCTGCTGCCAGTGGTATCCTGCTTGCGCAGTTAACCAAACACCTTAATGAGGGGCTAAAGCATTTCCAACAATGACTTCAGAAATTACAGGTGTTTTAACACATGCTTATTTCAAAGATGACCCCGAGACCAAGAGACAAAGGGGCATGGGAACATCCCATGTCCTCACAGGGAGCCTTTCATGCCTCTGCAAAGACATATCATGCTCTTTCATGCCTCTGCAAAGACATATAAAGACAGTAGGGAGTAAGATAGCTGTTTGTCCTCTGCACCAGAACAGACGACAGCACCATGGTGCCACCTGCACTGACCTCAAAGCTCACTGCTGTTGGCCTCTGGCATTGGCAGAGGCTGCAGCCACTATACCACAAAATAGCTGTGCTGGTCAGACATGGAAACAGGCACAAGGCTCCCTGATGCAGAGGGTGGTCACGCTCCCTGAGCTAAAACTATGTGCCTACTGCCAAGACTGCATTCCTCCTGCACCAGCACTGGCCACGGAAAGTGCCTCCCTCTGCACAACACAGCCCCTCAATACAAGGTGGTGCCCACAAGCCATGAAATCCCACAGCAATCCGCTAAAATGTGCTGCTGTCCTCAGCCCCCAGCTTTAAATCCTGCATTTTGATTGCCTTGAAAGCAGCTTTAGGTTTTGAGGGTAAAGCAACAGAGACCACCACTAGTTTTTTCAGGACCAGCTCCTAGACTTCACTTTTCAAACACTGGTTTTGCACGTAGTGGTTGAAAGGACCGTGTAGACCCTCAAATCACCGCTGGAACAGCACAGAAGCCTGCAGTTGCTTTCTCAGCTGGCGAGCCTGCTTTGCAGGCAATGCTGCACGCGTACTGCCTGAGCAAGGGTGCCAGCCGCTTTGCTGCACCAGCAATGAAGCAATGATTCATATGTCTACAGGGAGAAGAAGAAACAAAGACTGTACATGTCAAGCTGGAAGATGGGAAGAAACAATGCAAAAAAGCCCAGCCTGCAGAAGCAGAAGGAAACATCTCATCTGTACAACCTATAGTTTGCGTTGATGAGGCTTGAGGTGTCTTCAGAAGCTGAAGAACAAACCAGGGATAAATCTCTGCATCTCCCAGCATATATTTAGAGCTGCAAATATTTTGCAAATGTTTCTGCTGAAAGGGACTTTTCTCCCTGTAGGTAAAATCAGCATCTGCTGAGTGGTGACCATTTAACATTCAACCTGCTGCCAATCTACATTCCACAGAGAGACCCGCAGGAGAGACATGGAGCTGTGCCACTTCTAATAACTGTGTGACTGGCACCATGTCAATGCTTTAATGTAGAAAGCTACCCTCTGTCACTAAGCAGATCTCTCCTTTCTTTTGGCTAATGGCTTTCACACCCATTGGCAACAATGTCAAGACTGAATGGGTATGAGCCTGCAGAGTCTTCTGAGATCTGCTTGGCAAAGCCGACCACAGAAATATTGAGACAGGGAATGGGGCGGGGGTATAAGGAAATAAGAAAACTATTGTGGTTAATAATTCTGCTCTCATTGCTTTGCTTTTCAGCTTTGTTTAGTGTCTTCATCCGTTTGCCACTGTACGTTCCTACTGCAGCAATGGTCAATTCAGCAGTACCTGCGACATTCTTTGCTTGCTGTGAGCGTAACTATGCCAAACCCTCTGCAGCAATCATCAGATCCAGGACAGGGTCCCTTCGGGCGTTATGAGCCAAGCTTTTAGTATATTTAGGGGGAAATTTATACTAGGGACGTTAACTGCAAGGGCACAAAGCTCAGACATTTTCCTTTTTAATCCCAGCCAGGTTTAGAGAATGGTCATAACAGCAGAGTACTTTGGCAGCTGGCACCCTACCTACAAGTGTGCTCGCACTGATCAGCTTGCAGCAAAGGTGGTGAGCTGCATGGGCACACACATATATTCACTGGGGAGGGTGAAAGCTGCGTAGATACAGCCTGTGGCCTTTAGTCCTCATTCAGAACAGTCAAGATGCCCGCACTGATTTCCTCCTCATCTCCCTACAGATACAGAAAAACGAGGGCACGACCTGTATTTGGTGCAGGAGGCAGGGAGGGGATGCACGTTTGCTGAGACCAGCTTCATTTTTAAATGTCTACACAACACCTCCAACACGAGGTCCATGCAGAGACTTAAGCAGTTCATATTCTTGCTGTAAAATTCAAATGAACAAGGCTGAAAAGAAAAAAAAACCAGGCAGAGACAAGCAGGCCTGACTTTTCCATGCTTCTTTTTATCCTATGCAGACACTATCCTTTTAGAGTCAGGCAGGAAAACAGAAAAACCATCCAAATAAAACAAAACCAACAGACCACCAATCTTAGCAATCTTCGACATATCCATAATTTCTACTTCATTTTTAGCTAATGGTGGAAATTAGTCTTTGGATAGTTGATAAAAATCAACCTGTCTCTGCTGGGTTAGTACCATGATCTGTGGCACAGCAACTACTTCTAGTACAATTGATTTTCCTTTTTGGCAACCAATAGGCCAGTCAATAATAATGTTGTTTGAGAAGGATTGAGTCATGAGGGAGATGAACCCTCCCTGCCATTTATTATGTTTGTATTGTCTCCATTTGAAAAGATTTTTGTCCTTTTTTTTTTTTTCCCAATGAGGATGTGAGGGAAGGTATTACAAGGGGAGGGCTACTCCACATCCCCATCTCCCGAAGCCCTGACTCACCAGTGTGTTAGCATGCAAATAGAGAGGAGGGAAACGTCAGTCTGTCTGCTAGAGGTGCGTGGCAGGGGACTGGGAAAAAAGACAAGCTGGGGTGGCAACGACACTCCTCCTGCTACTCTAGATGTCTTTTAGGGGAAAAAAAAAAAAGAAAAGAAACCCCAGCTAACCCAAAATCACATGCTAACAAGCACGACTTCAGATAGCTGTGCAGCCTTGCGTGAACTGGTACAAGATACAGATATAACATTGGCACCAAAAAATAACCAACTCTCTCTGCAGACAGCACAGACACGAGATGCTTTTCACTGAAACTACTGGTGTATATGAATGAATAAACTAAAATCCACATATACTAGCAACAGTTTTCCTAACTTGATGATTTTCAGCTTTGGTTCTCAAGTTTCCTTCTCAAACCCCTGAGGGTCCATGGGTGACCATAGAGAACTTGCTGACAAGCAGTTGAAAGTCTCGGTACAGTGATCTGCACCTTTACTAGGAAAGTGAAAGGTCAGCAAATAAAAACTGAAAATCAGTTGTAGCTTTTTCCATCCTTATAGTCAGAATTATAGTACGATTTTATCATACACAAATGATTACTGTAACATTGACAAGGTGATTAATAGAACTGCACAATGATGTAGTTTAAAAATCATAAGACAATATTTCAATGAAATTTTAACTCAGCTGCTCTACCACATAGATACGTACACAGCCCTTAATTACTCTGTGTGTCAAGTGATACGGTTCCACTTACCACTAACAATATTTATTTTAAGACTTGCTCACGTGGCTAGAGAGGTTTGAAAAGCTTTTTCAAGCTAAACTGATCTGTGGCAACCACTCCAGGATAGTTGCCCGTGCATTCCCAAGGGCATGCCCTGAATGCGCCGATTATTATTTTGGAGTAAAGAGTACCCACAAACGGAACAAAGTGCAGCCACAGCAAGTCCAGAAGGAGAGTCTACGGTCTACTGTTTTGATGTTACAAATGAGAGATGCTATTTGTCCTTCTCTCTCTCATTGGACAATTACTATACCACGATGTCCTTCATCTTTCTTAAAACAGCACTAGTAATTGGTATCCCCGCAGTGCTCCCTGTGTAGGATAAGCAACCACGTGGAGCCTTTGCACCAGAGCACAGAATCCTCCTTTTCAAGCCACCTTTCTTGCTTTGCTCTTGCGGGAGGAGGTGACCAGACTTAGATCCTGCCCCAAGAGCACTCTTCCACCTAATAGCATTGAAGCAGTACATGATGCCTAAACTTCCCCCTAAATACACTCAAGGAGCTCCTCTAAAAGTCGGTTGAGCAGCACCTCGCATCCAGGAGCACAGCCAAGTTCTCCTGTCTCCTCCACACTGCCACTGCACCACCAGATAAAACTGAGGACAAATAAAGTCTCCGAGCAGGCACAGCCGCAGGGGAGTGCGGAGCTGGGGTGCGATTCTGCATGGTTTGCATTCAGCACCTCCCCTGACCCCAGAAAACCTTTCCAAGGCCAGAGAAAACGCTGCAAGGAAAAACTCTCCCTGTAGGGGAAAAAGGTTTTCCTTTGGTGCTCATCCTCTGCAAGGAAAACTCATTCATGTCTTCGTGTATTTTAAAGCTGGAAATGGATATAATAATCACATTGCCGAGCTCCTTCATAGCTGTTATGTTATGAATATACTCCCCTTCCTTTCATTTCATCACTCAATTAAAAGCCTACATTTTAGGCAAACAGTTCCAGTGGAAGGAGACTGTTTTCAGACTAAGCCCCAAGCTCTGGGTATTTCCAGCAGAGCTCCAACATGCCATACCACCACCCACTTTGAAATGGCCTCTGGCTCTGAAGATTTAGGTAATTCAATTACACAAATGCCCCTTTTCAACAAAGCAGAGAAGCCTGTAGCCTTTCTGTATCTCCTTGCCCATGGCAATTGCTTACCACCTCTTTTCAAATGCGCTATTAGAGCTAATTACGAACAATCAGAGAACTCAATGGCTGCAGCTTTTCGGTGACATTAGTGAACCAGCCTTTTGAAACTGCAGTACCACTGTTTAAAACAAAAAGCACAGGCGCTGGACCACTGCAGTCCGGGAGTGTGTCCTTATTCCCAGAATTAATGTGGTTTCGAGCATGCTACAGGAATGAGCAGAGCCAGGCGACCTCTCCTCCTGCTTCCAAGCTGTCTGTTTAAATTGACTCTTGCAGAGTCTCTTGATCCAGGGACTGCAAATACTTTGACAATAGATACAAAGTAGTACTGTACTATTTCTACTATTGACAATAGTACAAAGATAACTGAAATAAGGCAGCAAAAAGTCAGTAAGGTACAGGCCCAGTGAACTGGGATGACTTGCTCCAGGTCACCTAGCAGAGCACCACCCTCACCATCTGCTTAGGGCAGCTAAAACCCTTTAGCACGCTCCAAGAGAGCCAAGATGGAAGAGCATTTATTAAAAAGGTAATGGAAGAGAGCATAAATCTGTCATGCTATTTGACTAACTTTTAGAAGCATACTAAAACACAGGCAATTTAAAAAAAAAAATTGGTCTATAACATTTCTCTCCTTCCCTACCTGCTCGTAACCCTCATAACCCCTAATTTATTCTTGATCTCTTATGCTGCCTGCATATAGGTACTGCTGCAAAGTTGAACGAGACAGAAAAACACCCGAAGACCTGAGTGGCGGCTGGAAATCGCAGAGGCTGCTTGCGCACTGGGCTCTGGCAGAGATTCTGCACGCAAGCTGCAAAGGGAACCTCTACCGAGAGCACATCGCTTTGAAATAACAGTGCCACTGATCCAAGTCGCCAGAGATTCCCTTACGCTCAACCCACCATTCTTTATAGCCTACACATTAACTGATAGTGCATTTGGTAATGTATAATAGCAGGCACTGCGGTGTTTATGGCCTGTGAGGAAGCCAGAGTTTTTCCCTCTCCTTTTTTCTTCTGGTTGCTCTTAAAATTCCTTCTGCTCTTGCTTTGGATGTTAATTCTTACAGGGTAAAGGTCAAAATAAAAAAAAAAAGAGAAATAAACATTAGGTCACAAAGTCTTGAAATGTTATTGCAATTTATATATGGCTGAGAATAAAAATGTGTCTGCCTTCTCTGGGAACACACCTACGTGTGAACAGAGACCTTTATAAAAAATTCTCCTTTATTACCTTGGTGGGGAAAAAAAAAACCCAAAGATTGATTTTCTTTTTATGGCTATTATTAACCTTTTGTTACTGGCCAAAAATAATCTGGTTAGAAAATGTGCAATACATCAAAAAGAAAAAAAGAGAAGAAGAATTTAACAGAAAATTAATGTTCAGGGAAAAAATAAGATGACTCTCCCTTCAGCCTTTTCTTCTAAGAGTCAGACTTTACCTCCAAAGAAATGAGACAAGCATCAGAGAGAAGTGGCTTTTCAGACTGCCACAGCAGTACAGCATCCCAGACAGAACCATCTCCTGGGCTGCCAGGGCGAAGGGCACGGGCAGGTGTCTGATCCGACTCCTCCCCAGCTCCCACACGTATCCCACACATCACTCACCAGCTCTGAAAGGCGATGGTCTAGTCTGACAGTGGGGCACGCAAAGCCCCCCATTTGTGCTGGCCCCACTGCCCCTCTTCTACGTAAGGAAAAACTCCTATAAAATCCATTACAACTGAAACCCCCGAGGTCTACATATGAAGATCTGTGTCTCACCAGCTACTGTGGAGCTGTGCTTCCTCATACCCATCTCACCAGCAATTCCGCCCAGGCGAGGGCAAGAAAGACTTTTTTTTACAGCTATTTCATGTAAGTACCAGCACAGCGATGTGTAGGCTGTGAATGCTACAGGTCTGCTGAGAAGCCTGCAGATTGCAGCTGTACTCAAGGTCCACCTCTTACAAATTCCTGCAGCATCTATCGCAAGGCTGCTTAAGATCTCACCGGTCAGAGCTAGCAAATTTGTCAGCAGAGGTGTAACTGTCCAAACGGGGCAGGAGTACAAAGCCAATAAGTGTCACGCTAGTAAAGAGCAGTCAATCATAATTTGACAGAAATATGTTGGACAATTATTTCCGAACACGATCACATTTACACAGGTCAACCCTTAATTACAACAAGCTGACAAAACTAGGAGCGTTGACTCATGAGCACAAGCAGACTCAGGCTGACTGGAATGAACCACTTGTGAAGCGGTTGCAGAACCAGCGCAGTTCACAGCCTGGTTTATTAAGGTACCCTAAAACTGCTGCTAGTTAAGCTCAGACACATGGGCTGCAAACTGCAGGGGCTAAAAAGCTGCTTTATGTTCAGTTAAGTCAAACTGTGCTAGAAATGGTGACCCCCAAGGGGGTGAAGTGGGGATGTGGGGACAGAAACGGCATAAGCCGCTCGACTGTGCCCTCAGTCAGCACTGAGATCCTACTGTAGCTGTCACGTGCCCACCACACCGTGACCTGAAGCATCACCTACCCCTGCGGGGTGCTCTGCCAAAACCAAGCATTTATTGGATGCTTTTCTGCTAGGCAAAGTGGGGTTCTCTTTCCATTAGTCCACAAAGTCCTGCTGAGATTGTAGTGTTACAAAAAATACATTGGAGAATGCACTTTATGTAGGAAGCTACCAAACACCTCCTACGCAGGAAATCCTTCTTGCCATCGGTACCACAAGTCACGTCGGAAGCCACAACCAGGTGATCAAAAAATTTTATTGCAGGGACTGAAAAATGCCCCTTATGACTATGTATTTCATGCAACCAAATTCTGTTATTTTTCCCAGGTTACCTTTTTTGGATGTGCCTCTCTAGTGATAAGTGCTCTGAGAGAACCTGCTACAGAGTTTTGGAAGAATTTCATTTAATGCAAAACATTTCGTCAGGAGGCTAAGTAACACATCAATCAAATTCAACTTTTTATTCCTTTCTTACCTGGCTGTTAACGTCAGCAGCATGCTGTAACAGTACTGAAACCAGTTCCTTGTGTCCTCTGTCACATGCCCAGTGGAGCAGAGCCCGGCCCTGCAACGTCCAGGAGAAAATTAACAAAGCCAGCAAAAAAAAACAAGCACAGAGAATCACAGTCTTGCTATGAAGTATTGAGTACCTATAACAAAATTAACACAAACTTAAAAAAAAACAACCTACATTAATGTGAGTACGTAACATACTATTGCTCCTGATTTGGACTTCCAGAATAACACTAGAAATGTTAAAAGTGACCCATAGTTCAATTTTTCATTAACTCAGCATCAAACCCACAAGCCAGCAAAAATTTAGAGGGGAAAAAAGCAGCAAAGCATGAAAAGCAGGAGCCATGACATGATTTGTTTTCCTATATAGATTTGGGATTTTGACACCTCTGACTTTTCTGGGAGCAATGACTTACACAGTAAGGGTAAGATTTCAGTGCTGCCTAAGCCACTCAGACACCAAGTCCCCAAAAGCTCATTCCTCTGGCAGGTCCAAAACACTCAACCCACGGGCCCTGCCTCTGCTGCAATGGAAGATTAAAACTGGTGTCTGGGCAGGCATCACCTACGGCGGGCCCCTTCTCGGCTCTGCAACACCGGCTGCTGCTTCCGTGCCTCCAGCCCCTCCCAAACCTCCGTGGTTTTCTTCCCATCCCCTTTCTACAAGTCTCTGCACACCCTAAGTCTCTCTGCATGTCTGCCACCATGGGAGGGGATGCAATGGAAGTTCAGATCTTCCTGCCTGTCAAGGACATGGAAAGTAGCTTAGGACCACCCCTCTGAGGGCTGCTAAGCACATCTGAAAACCCAGCTGGCCTCGGAAAGGGCTATGGAACCAGCGAAGCCAAGGTTTTGGGGTTGGCTTCATGGGTGCCGCTCTGATTCTGGGCTAGAACAGCCAAACCTGTGAAAGGCAATGCTTGTTTTCGCAACAGGACATCACAGCAGAGCTGTGATACGGTTTCATACACTTTAACAGCGCTGCACTGAGGCCAGAGTGCTTATCTTCTTATAATGCAGAAATGCATTCTAAGCAGTAACAGAGCCTTTTGACAAGCAGCTCCAAGACGTTTTCTATGAACTCTAGAAGACTTTACACATTGGCAACTCCGAAGAGAAAGGTAGCTCAAATTAGTTCGAGATGGAAGGTTTTCTTCTGTTTACTATCTACACTTAGTAAATGAGACTGTTAGCCTCAGTCTCTCCTGATTTAGGACGGCATGGCACACTTGCAGGGGAATCCTTGGAAATCACCCTGCAGATAACCAAGAAATCATCCCCCAAGCTGTGACACCGTCAGACTGACCTGTGTTTTCCAGTATGCTACACAAAACAGTGGCAGACCTTCACAGATGAAATCAGTTAAATTAGCCCACGCCTGGTTATAAATCTCTTGACAGAGCAGTGGGGAGCAAGGTGAGCAACTCATTTATCTGCTAATGGGAACTGTGAGCCAAATTTCCCGATCGCAGTGCCAAAACAGCAGGAGGGGCAGAAGACACCTGCAACTGAAGCTCACGCTGCTTCTGCTGAATATTCTTGGGCAGGGCAACAAAGGTAGACCATGATTTTGAGTTAGGAAATGCGATCTCAGACACAAGGCATTAAGCTTTTTAACACACTTTTTGACCCAGCAAGTAATTAATTTTTGTAACACATAATTTTAATGTTACACTAATTAACCTTGAATTAGAAAGAATTTTCTGAAAACGACTTTCTATGGAAGCACTGATGACATCCATGGGCCATTTAATGATTAATGCTCTTGCACTCAACACCGCTCTCAAAGTCTAAACGGGGGAAAGAGTACAATTTAGAACAATTGGTAAACATGGAAAGATCTTTAATTCATGTTTAGCGTCCTAAACTCATCTCCGGACTGGTAATTACTTAAGACTTAGGATTTCAGTTGGACAAATACCAACTTTTTTGTGCCACAGATGTTTATCTCAAAAGAAAGAAGCACTACCCGCAGTATGCACAATAGCAATAAATCCTTCATCAGATTATTTCAGTTTCTTTACATATGTGTGGAGGACTAATATCATCATTACACAAGCATAATTATTGTGCAATTACATGACAAAATAAAGGCATTTCTATCCTTTATATCAAAATTCACGTTGCAGGTTAGTGTCTATAATATCTTGGTTTGCATTTGTCTCTGGACAGCCTGAATCTTGTTTTATTGGTGCTGAAGTTGGCTGAGACCAATAAAGGAAAACCAACAGTTCAGGAGAGAGGGTGCTGCCAATTCTGTCAGCTCGGGGGTACCACAGCACTGTGCAACTGGTCCCTTCCCATGACACTGGAAGGCTGGTTCTGCTGCAAACGTTGCCTTTTAAACAAGACAAGAAACTTAAGTCTTATCATCTACAGTCATTAAAAATCTCCTTGTGCTTTTTGCAGGAGTATGGATTTCAAGTCTTAGGCCAATTCCACTTTGGGTAATTACACTCTGCTTACCTATATATTTTCTCTGCAATTCTAAATGGATACAATATTTTCTAATTAGTGCCTTAAATGGCTCTGCATTGTAATTGTGCACTATTAAAAAGCTGACACGTTCCACCCAAGAAATGTCTGCATCCTTGCAGCACGCTATGCTGTAAACACGGGGCATAAGGGACTTGGAGACCTTCTGTGCGAGAGCACACCCTTTGATGTGGAAGTAAAAATACCTGCAGAAGAATCTCAACCTATTTACAGTGTAACACAAAGCATTACTGAGAAGCTTGTATTTAAACCAAGATACTATTCACTATTGTTTGCATAGTATCAGGCAAATTAAAAAGCTCAGGAGTAAAGGCAGCTATACAGCTACAAAGTCTACTTGCTTCCCATGTCTTCCTTAAAGCAAACCTTAAGTGATAAGACAAACTTAAACTGAATGGACAGCCCAGCTCTCTGCATAGCATGGATATCACCTATGCATGTTGAAAAATTCTTTAGTCCACAGAGCTGCTGCTTTATATCAGCATATAACATGTGCTTGTGTTTAAATAACATGGCAGAAATCTTAAGAGCCACAGATTGAGCTTTCCCAAAACACTTCCCATATGACTAGTTCATTAAGCAGCAAGAAACTCAGAGCAACACAAATAATGTCATGTAGGAAAGCACTGCAGTAGTGAGGTCTTGACTAAATGCAATCGAGGTACTCCCTCCATGCAATCCAAACACACAACAGTTGTTGCAGAAGTTACTTGAGAGGATGCATTTTCCCCTGCCTTTGAAGTATTTAATAAAAAAAAAAGCATAAAAATAGCCCCAGTGCACTAACCCTGCCTCTTAAATCTTCTGTGCTTTGCTTGGATAACTGCTGCCAGCTTGGCCAGCTTCTGCAGCAGTTTCTCAAGTCAACAGCACATCAATTTTGCTCAGCTCCAAGTCACAGGGTGTTCACAAACAAAGCACAGGACAGGGATTTGTCTCAGATATACCGAGTCTCAGCAGACAAGCGGATGGGAATGATTTTTACATCAATTAGCCAGTGCAGAGAAAGAGGAAAACAAAGCCAAACTGAATGGATGTGCTACAATATTAAGCTATACTTCTAGGCACGATATTTGCAGCTGTAATGGCTGTATAGCAATGAGAGCCACTCTAACTTGTGGCAAGTGTTTTATTATCGGTAATTAAGAGGAGATATATATAGAACAGCTGCATCCCGCCGTGATAGCAAAACCAGTGAACGGAAGGGCCATTGTTGCAATTGTACAGGTAAACTACAGTTTTGATCTGGAAGTCAATAATTTTCAGAGCTCTGCAACATTTGGGGAAGTTTTTCTAATGGGAGTAAGCCTGTACATCCACAAGTATGTGATCCTTCTTCAAACACATTTTTTTCCCCCCTGTCCTTTCCTTGGCAAGCTGGCAGCAATTTGGCACTTGCTGTCTCAAAAGCACAAGGATCAGGGACTAAGTGAGCATCATTTCAGATGCCTTTCATTGAAGTTATAGCAAGGGCTTAAATACTGCACACAGGTAACATGTTTGTTTACTGGGATTTCTCCAACAATTTTAAAAAAGAAAATTCTCTATCCACAGCCTCCACAGCCCTGGGCACAAATTACAAAAGCAACTCATCTATGCCTTTGAGCAGTTTCTGGTTTGTTAAAAGTTGAAGAAATACTGTTCTCAGAAAGGCAGCAAGCGATCCATGCTACCAGGCTGTGCCTGGGGTGACTTCACAGCCACAGTCCATTTCTTATTTCATTAGTCCTGCTGACATACGTAAGAGAAACGGGTCGTTTTAGTCTGTGCTACTTCTTCCAAGTGAATGCAAGCTATTCCGTTGAACTCTGGGCAATTTAGATCCAGTAAATGGAAGCTTGTACATGATTACTGTCATTAGATTCTTTGTTTAATTCTAAATTGAAGTTTATTATATCTAAACTGTTAGCAGGTATGCTGGCTTGAATGCTGTATGTGAAGATCTTTATTTCTTGTGGGGAGAAGAACACTTGCTTTGAAAGTTGCCAAGTGCATCTTTCTGAACATCTTTCTGAATGCCATTCCCCCTTCTGAAATCCTTTTGCTTCGAGTAAGTTGGCTTGTCCCCATTTTACATTTTTATTCTTGATTTCTTTTCACCTTTCGCTAACTTAGTTCAGGTTTGCACAAAATGAGGGGATACAATTAGATACAGTACTAACGCATCACATGGAAATAAAATCTAAACACTTCACAACCTCAGTCAAGTCTTTATTGTACAAGGAAAGGCTGAGCCAAGCGTCTTTGCAATTTAGCACAAGATTATTTGGTGCTTCAGGAGATTTTGTTCCATAACAAGTTAACTCTTTGTATGTATCCCTACTGCCATTTTAAATTTATATGCATTTAAATCAAAGGATTGACAGCGTGAGTTATGTTCAGAGGGCTAGGAGAAGCATCTTTTGGATATGGCAGGATGTATTATACAGTAACACTAAAATAGCTAATAAAAATGACAAGATTATGCTTGCATACACTTCACTCTACCAAAGGCTCGGTCTGGGTTATCTGTAGTCTAAAATGGGTTCTAAACCTTCCATCAACCTGCACGATATTGGAAAATAAGCTACCCTCCAGACTGTGAAGAACACATTTGGATACTGAACAACATTGGTAATGGTTTCAGCTCCTTAACACAACATGAAATAAATATTTCTTTCAGATTTTTCTATTTGGTAGGCTAACTTTTTTTTGACCAGCTAGAGTCAAGCCTAAGGAAGCCAGCACTTGCCAAAAAAACCCCAAACCAAAAAAAACCAAACCAAAACTAAACAACAAACCAAAGAACCCACCCAAAAAACCAATCCCCACCCCCAATGTTCTTACTTCCCTGTTTGAGCATTTGCTGGGGTAAGCCAAAAATCACTAAGGCTGTGAGAATTTCATCCATGGGGGAATTCTGCACCAGTGGGAATCTTCCCATGAGCCCTTCGCAGGTAGGCAGGGTTTTCAGCTCCTACCTGTCCTGAAGCAATTCCATACTGTGCAACAGTCGTGTGCTAATACCTGTCAGTTCAGAAATAGGTCTTCTCTTACAGAGACTCATGTATTCCCAAAGAGGGCTTCATGTGGCAGTTTTCAGATCTAGCTCTAAACATTTATGTTGTTAGAGCACAAAAATATTTCAGCCATCTTTCAAGAAATATTTTGTTTGTTTTTTTTTTTAAAAAAAAACCCACAACAAAAAAAAACCACAACCCACCAAAATTTAGTTGGCTGAAAACAAGCACATTTGTTGCTTGAACACAAAGGAAGGTATGAGCTTCTGAACCCTGCTAACTACGAAGGAGCATCTTGCCAGTGGAAATGAAGTAATACTAACATGGTGTTATTATACACTTATTGCAACTGTGTGATCCCAAAAATGAACTTTTATTAATGAAAGGACTCTAGCTGTATTCTGTGGGACTGCCCTGAACATTTACTTCTGTAACCTCTGATTGGTAGGAGGAGGGATGGAACTCTGTAATGGCGCTGTTGCAGCAACTGTGTGGCACGTGACAGTTTCAGTTCATTGAATTTATGATGTGAAATTCCAACCCTGATCGTGAACACCCTCCCTCCTCTCCTCTGAAAATTAATTCACATGAATTCCTGATTAATAATAAAAGGCTCTGCCATCAGCATTCAGAGCCCCAGCCGGGGCTGTCATGGCTCAGAGGGCAGAAATCTGCTTAGAGCTACAGGAGAACCCAACTGAATTTGTGGTGTCTCAGTCTATGAATGTGTAAGCACTTCATCTGTTCACTAAAACACAACGTGCTGGAAAGCAGTGGGCAAAAGTAGCTGTACATACGATGGATCACGAGCAGGGCTAGGTGGCAGTATGCAAGCATCAAAACCAAGGCGATTAAGCTGGTACAGCTACATTTCCTGAAGGATGAACAGGAAACTGTGCACACCAGGTGTTTACGTTTCCTAAGAAAATGATCAAGCCAATTCACAATTTTAGACACTTATCTTTTTCTTGATGCTTCTGGCAATGCCTGTATTATCTCCCTACGGGGAAATGCTGTTTTGAGTCTGAAGAGCAGAAGACGACTGGACGATGTCACTGTTTTTGTGAAGCTGGAAAGCCAGTGTCACTCATTTGCCCTCCACCTGGGAACGATGAAAAGCTGATGGCACGGCAGAAATCCTACTTCTCCCATGAACAAAGTTCATCCATCAAAAAAGCCATTTCCCTCACTTTCTACTTCTATTTGACCACATTTAGCGTACAAGATGGGGAAAGGGGGGGTATTCAGAAGATTCTGCAAATGGCTGCTGGCGTTGCTGAAAATAACACAGAAAGTAAGTTTCTGATATGCTACAGCATCACAGTTAGTACATCCACACTACTAGAAATCCAGTGGAAAGCTATTTTCAAATAGGTTATCCCTGTCTCAATGACCAAGTGTTTGTCCAACTGTTTTAATACCTTGTTATAACAATTCTAACCAGGGAATTTTGAAAAGGAGTGGCACTGAATTAATACGTGAAACAGTTAAAAGATTGATGGTCTTTATCTTTTCCTCCATACCTCCTCATCTGTGACATTCACATCCACTTTTTTTGATCGAATGGCTTTGGTTACATAGTCAATGTTGTTTTCTCTGCAGTGATCAAAAATGTTCTTGTCCTCTTCCCTATTCAGGAAACAAAAGCAAGAGAAGCACCGTGTTACTGCACAACACGAAGGCCACATGCACATCATGCTCTAACTTTGCTACAGACATTTCAATAGTATCACTGGACTGAAACAGATGCCTGGTATTGCACATGCAGAATAATATGGTTTTTTTTCACGGTAAGAGACAGAAGATCCTGCTTCCTAGAAAACAAAGGTTGTTTTTAACAATATTATGCCAGGGCAAAAGTCAGCTTACTCCTGTGAACTGGCACAAGAAGTCTATACAGTTAGCCAGCAAAAACCACATTCAAGTCCTGGTATAAATCACTGCAGTCCCACAGAAGATAAAAGGCTAAAGCTGCTCTTCTCCCTGCTGTACAAACTACAGCCACTCTGGGTCAGACTGAAGGCCCTTCCGATGCCATCCGTCTCAGACAGTGGCCACTAATGGTGGCTTGGAGAGAAAAAAAGCAGAAGAAACAGGGCACACACAAGGCAATCTGTCCCCGGTTAGATCCTCCCAGCTTCAGAAACCCAGTGGCTTAAGGATTTCTGTAGCTAGAGGCTGCATTCAGATGAGCATACTGATCAGTCTTTTCCAGGTCCTTTTTCCACTCTATTCTGCTCTTTAACCCATTCGTACTCTTGGCCTCTCTAAAGGACAAGCTCTACAACTTGGTATTCTGTGCGTGAAGGGGTCAACAGTGGGCAAGTACTTTATTTGGTGGCTTTAAAACGAGTGCCTGACATTGGGCACTCTTTGGTAAGTAATCGTTCAAAGATTTCACAAATCCCTCGTGTGTATCTTGGAACTGGGTCACAGGGTTTGGTTGGGTTTATTTCTTTCTTTACCAGCCTGCAAGTGAGCCCACTGCACTCCTTTTTGTATCGACGGCATTAAGACAAAACTTGACCGTGACCTCTGCTCAGAGCAGCGGGCTGGCATATGCAGAGGGACCAGCACGCGTCTGTGCCAGGACACCACCACGTGCTCGCTTAGCCCTGCTTGCGGGCAGAAAGATCAGTAAGTTTGGTGTCACAGGTGCTTGAGTTATGCCTATAGCTTCTTCTAGAGCAAAAAGCAGTATCCTGGCTTCAGATACCTTAAAAGTTCTGTTCTTACCAGCCAAACAGAACCCCTAATGAAGTTAAGACATTTCACAGATTTTTAAAATATTATGAAAGAGCTTTGTATGAGTGACTGGAGCTACAGTGCTTCACGGCAGTTAAAAACACAAACGTTAGGAATCTTTAGCAAAGGGACAGAGCAGAACAAAGACATTTTTATCTTGCTATATAAATTCGCACTCACGTGTCTAATGGTGGGAAGTTATGACACCAGTATTACTGAGAAAGTACAGCAGTACAGCCCTTCTACTGTCCATGCTGGTATGCCAGTGGAAAGTTACTTATCCCAGCACAGCCAGTTTTCCTATGGAAAGGGAGCTATGCCATACTAGCATGAGGCACCTTTACAATAATACTTTTAGGTACAGATTGACTGATACAACTGTGTTCCTAGTGAGGAGTAAAGAAAAGAGATCATTGGTTTTCTAGAAGTAAACCAAAAGCCCACATATTACCTTCTCTTTTTAGTTTCCAGGTGAAAACTATGAACCCATCGGTGCTGCTATGGGACTTGACAGCCTCACGAGTTAAACAAAGTAGTCGCCTCTCACGATGTCCCCAGTTTTCAATCACCTCAACTTAAGATAGTCTGGACATTCTGCAGAACTCAGACCTGACAGCCTCAAAGGAAATTCCTTATAAAAATGGGAAATTCCTTATAAAAATTCCTTATAAAAATGACCTGCTGGAGCATGTCTGACTCACGAGGGCAGTCGTTCTGCTGTGGGCCTTTCACAGCCTCTGCAATACCACAGGGCAGTTTGAGGAGAACCGATTCCCTGGTGCTAAAAAGCAACAGTACTCCTCCCATTCATCTGCACTGCTCTTGAACCTGGCAGGCTGAACAGCCTCAGGGCAAGGAAGAAAAGTAAAATCTAAATGTTATTTGCATTTGAGCAATGGGTTACAAAGAAAAAGTGATGCTCTTTGACCTATAGTCCCAACAAAAATGAAAATACCAATGTCACCAAGACCACATCCCCTGCTCCCATCAGGACAGGCAGGGCTCCATGGTAACTTTGACTTCCAGTCTTATTATTACACACCTGGCTTACTAAGTTACACTCTATTCTTCAAACCTCAAGCATCTGCTTCCTTCCTCAATGCCAGTAAAAGGTGGGGGGAAAAGTGCTGATATTCAGCTCCTGCAGTAAAGTACTGCTTTCGCCAAAGAAGTCGCTTCCTCTGACCTCTCTCTCACGTTGCTCCTTTAGCAGCACTATCCTCATGCACATCACCCCTGTTCTTTGTACACAAGCAGTCCTTCCTCACAGCTGCCTTGCACCTTTCTAGCACAGAGCTGGGTGCCGCACAAGATTTCACACTCCATGTGTAGCCTAGGGACATTACAGAAGTCTTCCAGTTTCTTAACCGGTCTCTCACGAACTCATTCACTGGAGGTCTTGCCTGTACACTACGCAAGCTCCTGCGAAACAGATCACTGCATGCTTTAGAGGCAATTACTTTGAATTCTGAGGAAAAAAGAATCTCATGGTGGGATTAGAAAAGGCAAAAGCTTATATTGCTCGAGATGGAGCTTGACAGATTCATGATGGAGGTTATGAGACATGCCTGCCCCCACTAACAAGGGCTGATTTGATACGCTGGGAAGTCTCTCCAGTCCTACCTTGTTAGTCCAACCTCTCAAACACGCCCTTGGCTGCTGAAAGCAGCCTTTTGGATGAAGCTGCTATTCAGACAACACTGTACAGGAACTTGGTTCCAGCAGCTTTTTCCCCATTGCACAGCCACACGCACTTCATTTATTACAGATCACTTTCTTCCGTAACACCAAAGCAGAGCCCAGCCTCTGCCTGCTAGGGAGGTCCACAACCATCCTCAGTTACTCCTGGGTGATTTTCCATGTCACAACCACGAGCTCAGGCTGTGCCCTCCGTCCCTGGCAGTGACGGCACCCAGTCAGCCTGGGTGCCAGCGTTTCTGCATGCCGCAGAGCCCGGGCAGCTCAGCCGTGGCATCACCTCGCACGGCAGCACAGAGGTACCAGCAGAGCAGAAGGTACATAGCAGCAATAAAGCAACCGTGCTCCACGGGGAGCGTGCTGCAGGGTCTGCACCAGCGGAGAGGCGGCACGTTAATACCGACGTAGCAAAACCAGGCAGTCTTCCTACCACAGCCTCCAGACAAGAGTTCTACAGTCCTTTCCTGACATTATTATTGTCTGTAAGGGGGAAATGACCTGACACAGCTATTTGGATGTGATTTAGCTTTTCTGGAATAACCACCTCTGCAAATGGTCTATATATCCCCCTTCCAAAAAAACACTTTTCTTTCAGAAGTCTCCACAATGGAATTAATCCAGAACAGCAATTTCCCCACCTGAAGATAAGGTTTTGGGAAATGTCATCTTTCTACCCTGCCTTTATTTCTCAAGTTTTAAACCATTCCTCTGCCCTGATGACCTTGTTAAAAAAATTAGCATACATTATCTCCAACTTTTCTATAAATATTAACACAGAGAAATAAGCCTTTTCCTGACTAGATTCAAGGCAAGTCCATACAGTCGTAACAAAGAGATTTTACCTGCGAACAAAACAGCCGCATGAAGCTGCGCTCCAGACTTTTAAAACAATTGGACCTAGTCGCATGCCAACACCAGGAAGGGGAACTGAGAAAAGAGCTCAGAGGAGTTAAAACCATATATTTGGAGGGACCAATACCAGGGAAAAAGCTCCACTTGAATGGTGTGAATGGAATAAAGACAAGGAACTGTTATTTGCTGACTTTGCATTCAAAACCACACAGGGCAAGTAAGAAACACAGCTTGAAAACCTTGCAACTTGGGGTTCCCCCCCCAGCTTTATTTCATATGTGCGAACGTGTACATACTGAATAATCCCTCCGCTGTAGCAGCTACAAGAAAACAAAAAGGATGCAGTGTTTTTAATGGACCAGTTCCTAGCAGGAATTTGCACTCCACATAAAACTGGTAAGAGTCAGCAGCAAGGCCCAGAAACTGGTAGAAACAGTCTAAAACCAGATGGAAACACATCAGAAATACAAGAGTAAGTGACACTGGAAAGACATTGCTCAGAAAATGGGGGTGGGGGTGG
>VZTV01121620.1:5272-15653 GCA_013400875.1 Anhinga rufa
GTTTTAAACTAAAGGAGGGTAGGTTTAGACTGGATATAAGGAAAAATGTTTTACAGTGAGGGTGGTGAGACACTGGCACAGGTTGCCCAGAGAGGTGGTAGATGCCCATCTGTAGAAACATCCAAGGTCAGGTTGGACGGGGCTCTGAGCAACCTGGTCTAGTTGAAGATGTCCCTGCTCACTGCAGGGGGGTTGGACTAGATGACCTCTAAAGGTCCCTTCCAACCCAAACCATTCTGTGATTCTATGTCATGTCAGACTACATCATGGCTCGTAACTGCTTTTTACCATCTTTCTTAACCCAAGCAGTTCTTTGTTGACAAGAGCTGCTGCTGTCAAAGTGAGTTGGTTTTATACACGTTACTGCTAGTCAGCTGAACGATGACTGACCAGAGGGTAGTGTGTCTTTCTTTAGAAACTGCTGTGGGCTTCTAGCCTGCCCCCTCTTGTTGGCAAATATAAAATAACTGTAAAATATCTACAATTGTCATATAATCTGAGCAGAGGATAAAAGAGACACAGGAATACTTTTTACAACAGTCTGATTTAGTATTAAATACAGACAATATAAAGAAGGAAGATGGCAAACAACGATGGAATGACTGTAAGACAAACCTCAAGAATTGTATTTACTTAGGTTATACTGTGTAGAAACGGAACAAAGACAGCCTAGCAATACAGAAGGGCAAAGGGACCCGTGGCCCTGAAAAGAAGTTTTCCTCTAGGCAAACATTTAAGATATTTGGTACGAGTGTTGCTGGTGGCGTCGACAATATGGTATGGGATCTTAACCTACGTGACCTATCCCTGAGTCGGGATTCAGACCCATCCAGAGAAAACATTTTAACATCTCCGTTTCTTTCCTCACCCACACCAGTCAGCGCTGCCTTTAGAAGAAAGGATGCAAATGATACCACACCAGCAGTGTAGACGGCGGGCTCTTGTTCATCAGATAAGTATGGCTGCTTCAGTGAATCAGCAAAAATGTCTTTTAGCATTTCAGTCTGAGCCAGCTGTCCTATTCAAAGGCATCACTCACCTGCTGTATATCCCCGAGAGTAACCCCTGCTCCTGAACTGTCCCAATAAAAGGATGAACTCTGCTCTTGTTTCTGAGCAGACTTGTAAGGACAGATCTAGACCTGTGTGCCTGCAATGTATGGAACTGAAAAAAAAAATCAAATCCCTATTTTATTTCAAAACCATCTTGGAGGAAGAGAGATTCTACATGTTAGATAAAAGGAATGGACAGTAAGATTTGGGTTTTTTTCACTATGGTTGTTAAATGCTTGAAATAAACGTAAAGATTCTGCAATTAGAGAACTAAACTATTTTTTAAAATCAAAATCTATATCATTCACTTATTAAACGTAATGAAAATTACTTCTAAATGAATATACCTGTGTCTGATGACAGTTTCTGGGCTACTTACGTAATACGCATCATGATGTCCCACAGTTGGCCTCATCTTGCTTTCAGGAGTTGGAGTCTTTGAAAGCAGTTAGAATCTTGGTGTCTTACCTAGAATATTGAAGGGCTGGTAGTGAAGATTTTGATTCTGCAGGTCACCAGCTTATCTGGGGCCGGCTTCAGGTGGCTCATAGGTAGAAGCCTGTACGCTCAGTTAAACGCTCGATGAGTTTTTACAGTAAAGCTGTATCTTATGTAACTAATTTTCTTTAATCCAGTTATGCATTTGTAATATTAAACTAGAAACTGCTGCTTTGGCTTTCCACATGCAAAAGCAGCCATTGCGCTGCTACTGCCTCTAAACCACCAGCATGTTTTTCCCTCCCCTCAACCACAGTTTGGCACAAAAGAAATAATTTCCCAGTTTCATGGACCAGTAACAGCTGAGACGATCATTTTACGCAGCTAAATTTATTCTCAGAACAGATTACATTTAAATGTGGAGAAGTGGTCAACAGCAGGGAAAATTGTCCTTTTCAGCGTCAATCAGGTACTTTATGTAAGCCTGAGCTCTGCTAATAGACAGTGGGTGTGTCTCCTCCTTTCTTGTTGCTGTCAAAATAAAACAAACCTGCTTTTGCTGACTCTACAGCACACGTTTTAGCAATGTATTAATTAACTTGCCCAAGAAAGGAGTAATGGGGTTATGGTAATGCTGAAAGGCTGAGCCCATATTAGCCGTTGAAAGAAGAAAGTTCTCTTCCATGGGTGATTCACTAACAATTTTAGATGCCTAGGTTAAATCACCTATGAAACGCTTGATAAAATTAAAAGAAAAGGGATGTAGAACTCGTAGTGACACAGAACTGGCGTAAGCTATGAGACACTCCACCGCTTTTCTTCCTCCATCACGGAAAGGGCATGTTGTTTCAAGAGGTGGAGGTGACTGCACACGAAGTCTATGACTAAGAACTCATTTATTTCACTGTGAACGGATTCTGTGCCCTTCCATGCAATTTTTGTTATTCCTGTTTAACCACCCTGTAGGTGGCCTCCGTAGCCTTACGTCTCCCACAGCCCCTTGCTCCCCTTCAAATGAAACAGTAAGTCGCTTAAATAAAACCGACAGCCAGCACTGCAGATTTCAAAAGAAAGGCTTTTGTCTCCAGTCGTTGACTGTGACTATAAATCTCCTTGCTCCTGCAAGGCATCACGTTAATGACACGACTGAAATGTGATACTTACCTCTAACTTACTACTTGCATTGAAAAAATGAAGAAATTAGCTTTGCTTTACATGATTTTTCTACAGACTTCAATAAAAATGTGACTACAAATAATTACAAAGCCTGCCTTTCCTTAGGCAACCTACAGTGTACAGAGCGGAGAGTGTTACAAGCACACGTCCAGTACAGACAATACATCAATGTAATAATGCAGGATATTTCAGTAAAAATAGAATAAATAAAATAAAAATATTCCAAGCGGTATTTACCAGGTTAATTTAAAATATGGCACAGACATACAAGGCATAGTGAACATGGCTGCCTGCCTACAGAATCACTAGGTATTATAAAAAAATGCATAGATAACCAAAGGGTCGCTAAAACAGCAACTAAAACGGTGGCAGTTGCTTAAACACATACCCCGTACATCCTTTTTTGGCCATGGTAAAAGAGTGTCAATATATTGTTTAACAAAAGATAACGGGCTTTGCAATTTTAGACTCTGATTCTGCAAACACCTGGGTGAGTATTAAATCTTTTGGAGAATAAGGAGCTCTACTGAAGCAAAAAGGCCACATAATAGTCAGCCCATTAAGCACGCTACTTAAATATTTGTAAAATCAACAGCGTTTCGTTAACAGACACAAACCTCTTAACACATATATTGGCAAGTGACCTACGGCTCTTCAAATACCTTCCTGTCCTCTCCTCAGCCCTTCCTGCAATGGCAGACTCTGCTAGTGAAAGTTAACTAGATGTTCACAGCCTTGCCAACACCTTTACACTGCTGCTTGCTAAGTATTGGTTTAAAGAGAGTCCCGATCTCTCCTGGGGAGAATCAGCACCGTGCAGATGCAACTAGAAAATTTAATTACACTGTTTGTTTAAAATTCACTGTTGTAGAACAGTTGCAAATCCCAAATCCTGGCGTTGCCAGCTGGAACTTTAAAAAGACACTGTCAAAGTACTTTCTGTAATTTAAAATAAAGTCAAAGTGTGACTCACTAGCATGATGACAAATAAGGAAACTTTTATCCCTTGACGATCCTACCGAAAGCTACGTTGTCAGCCACCGCATTCTGACAGCAGTCCTGATAGGAAGTGAGTTTTTACGCTGCTCCTAGCTGGACGCCGCTGGGATCAGTGCTAGAAACTAAGGCAGCAGGGTGCCAGCTGCCATCTCCACGCCTTGAGATCTGGCTTCGTGGTCAGTTTAAGCCACTGGTGCTGCTAAAAGCGGTGGCTTTGTTTGTGTCCCCTCACAGCCGGGTCTCCCTGCCTACAAATGCACGAGCAGCTTCCCCTCCAGCTGTACGAGCCAGAGAGCTGGGGCAGAGGAGGGAACAGGACCAGGAGCCTTGGGAGGGGAAACAATTGCTTCAGCACCTGGGGTGCAAGATCACAGTCATAAAGAGATTGGAGATTGGTGGAGGATCAGCTCTTCGGTGGGTATTCTAGAGAGCTAAGCTTAATTACACTAGTTGCATAGCTAGCCTTCGCCCGACACTCGCTCATACATCACGCTGAGGTTAGTTTAACGATTTTTCTGCATTTTTCAATGCAGAAATTTCTTGAATCATCATTCTTTTCCCCTTGTGTTCCTAAGTTGCTTTGCCCAGGTGTCGCCGTTAATTTCTTTAAATAAGGAAATAAAAAGAAAATTCTTTATAACAGTCTCTTGCATAGTAAAATAAAGAGTTCTTGTAATAACAGCCTCGCCAATGTTCTTTTAAAATTACAGTATGACCGGATTTGCAGATGTGGGAGACAGTTACAGTTTGGAACATACCTATAAATGGAGGCAAAACATTTTCAACACTAGTTAAAAATATCTTTAATGTTCCATTTCCAAAATTTGTACCGATCTGCAGGTCTAGACAGAAGATGGCAAAGGGAGAGACTGACGATGCGTATCTGCATTGGAAGATTAGGCAGAGGTGCAATTTTAAGGGGCGATACTGGGCTGACTCTGTCGGGGCCTGCGGTAGTGTGTAAATCAAAGCAATTAGATGAAGCCTTTGGAGCAAAAGCATTGAAATCAAGTTGTACCACCTCAAGTTGTAGCACGATCCTGTTAGAAAGCAACTCTCTTCTTATTTTGTCACAGGAGCATTAAAAGAAATTTCATGGAATTTCGTAAATAACAAGAAACATGATTGTTCTTTTTGTGGCATGTTAAGTATTCAGCAACAAGCTCTGAGGGGAAGGGGGAACTGTGCAACCAGACGCTCAATTGAACATTTCATCAAACACTTGTAAGGAAAAGGTATGGAAGATTTTTAGTCTCTATGAGTTTTAAGACAGTAAAATTACTGACTAGTTCTTACTCCTGATTGGTTTGAGCCCTGCGTGAAACAAACGGTATTTCTGATGAATTAATGACAGATTTAGGAGAATAAATTTAACAGCCAACAGTTGCATTTGTATGTTTAAAGCTGAAAAGCTTCAGTGGATCACCCTGCAACTCAATTACCAAAAACACTTCTGGATTTTTCAGCATCGGTTTGGTATTAAACACGATTCTTCTTCTCTAAGACCATCATGTATAACCAGGAGATGAAATAATGACACCATGATTCAAAAGCATGTCAGGGAGATGTTCAGGTGGTTGCTAGACCAATGCTGACAAACAATTTAAAACTAACAGGTGTAGTTCTGTAAAAAATAAAACCTGGTATTTAATCTACAGTAATTCAATGGTAGCTAATACTTGGTACCTACTCCAGTGTTGAAAACAGAGCAAAGTGCAGTAGGATTTAAGATTGGTTTGTGAGAAATCCAGCTCAAGACGGTGAAACTATCCACTCAGGCATCATTCACTCCAAGGACTTTAGCACGAGTTCACTGGGAGGGACGTGGCCATATTCTTTTTTTGTGTGAGTTTAGGTAATGTTCATGTATTTACAATCAAACAGACCTTCCATTGCTCATGGTGTAACTCACTGACAGCAAAAAGATTATTCATGCTTCTTTTCATATCACACGATGGTGGCAAGAACGAGAACATGCTTGTCTAACATTGTTTCGATAAGGGTAAACTTTCTGAAGACAAAGCATCAGCAATTTGAAATGGAAGGCCAGACATCGTCAGTTCATTTTCCTTAGTGTAGCTACTGGTATCTTCAGTTAAGTGTCAGGAGAATCTTCCCTCTTGCGCAGCTACGGCATCTCGGTGACCGGGCGTTTCTGTTTCAAAGTGTCAATGAGGGACAGCACTCCTCTTTTTACGTTAGTCGTAACTCTTCTGGTCACCGAGTCTGCAGGAGGTGGGGGCGGTCGAACTTTCTGTGAAGGAGGCCTGGCTACTAAGCACTTCTGATACCGTAACTGCAACAAAGCAAAAGCATTCTGCGATCCTTACTGTATCCAATACTTTTGCAGAGCATTTTAAATACACTTTTAATACTTTCTCATTAAGTATAGTCAAACCTCCATTTTGGCCGTGACAAACAGCCCAGCTGAGGTTAATGGGATGCTGGTCTGTCAATCTGTGGGCAGAAGCTGTTCATTAGCATACGACTGATACTGCGTCATACGAACAGCCCTTTGAAAACTGAAAAATAAGTTTTCTGGGTCCAGCTGTTCTTGAACAAGGATTATTTTCACTGGATTGTATAACGCAACTCCGAGCAAAATGTTTTTCCAGCATTAGATAACTTGTGCAGTGACAGAAGAGATTTCTAACTTACACAGATGTTGCAGAGGTTAGGAGGGAAGGTGATTAAAGGGGTGGTGTTTGCTAAATTGACATTTCAAACGTAAAAAATGTTTGGGTTTTCATTGATTAAATATATCAGAATCCCAATTCCTATTTTTATCTGTTCTTTCTTTTTCTGTCTTGAAATTAATGTAATGGCAAATTTGGAAAGACAATTATTTATGGAGGCGGTGGAAAGTCTTAAGTGCTGTTGGGTGCCTCTGAATAAGGCCACTTACCATACAAGCAGCCTGAACGGCTTCTGATACGTTGCCTGCGTTTGGCTCACACCAAAAAACGTGGCACTCAAAATGCTGGTTTCCTGTATCCATAATGAAGGCGAACGTGTGAACGTCCTTGCCTACTCCCATGAAGGACAGGAACCGCACACGACACTCCACCATGATTTCCTCTTCATTCTGGTTATGAATCAAACAATTGATCATTACTGTCGGATACTCTGTGGAACTTTCAACTTTAAGTTGATTGAATGGGGGGACACACACTGGTGCAGCATTGTGGAATTCCTTTCCATCTGCCCATACCCCGTGTGCTCAGGCCGGTGCTGGATCTCCCCTTCTAGGCTATTACCAGAAGCCCAAGGCTTTAAGCGTTAGCAGTGCATTTTAAAAGCTGCTTGTTTTGTGAAGAAACAAAACAACGTGACTATTGTGACTCCAAAACATGCTCCTCTATCGCTGGTATGTTATACAGATGTTGGGTTAGTACCTCATCAACAGACAGATATCAAAGACATTGTTTGAAGATATCATTGTATTAATCTCTACAGAAAAGGCTCTACAAAAGGACAGTGATGCGAAACACAGTTTTTAATATTACTCCTGGTTTCCATACCAAGAACAAGGTAAATACAGTTTAGAATTTAGGACTGCAATTTAGGGCTTACCCTACAACATTTTAGGCTCAAAATTCCTAGAAAGGGTAACACTGAATTTGTTTTGAGTATCTAATGATTACTTATAATAATTTATTTCTGAGAATGTGCTTGGAATAGTAAATAAAGCTGGAGCTAATACAAGCAGTAAAAGCCTCTGCAGATTCTGGAAAGAAATAAAATGCAAAATAAGAAAATGAGTTCTAGTGCAAATTAACTCTTTCTACTCGTGTTTCTGTGTTCCTGGTTTTCAACACTTGTATTACGTTAAGTGTGTTCTAAAGAGACAGTCTGCCTTACTCTTTCATTGATGACTGTGACAGTAGCATCAGCAACATTCATGGTAACTGGCATCCAGTCTTCTTTGCTAGAGGAAGCCATCAGACTTTCAATGGCACTGTTCAGAGTATCCATTCCTAACAGGGAAGAAAATGCAATAATGAAAAAGAAATATGTGAGTATAAACAAAATTTTTATTTTCACATAGTAGTACAGAAAACATTGTTTTGGACTCGTTGTCCTGGTTTCAGCTGGGATAGAGTTAATTTTCTTCGCAGTAGCTAGTATGGGCTATGCTTTGGATTTGTGCTGAAGCAGTGGTGATAATGCAGAGATGTTTTAGCTATTACTAAGTAGCGCTTACACCAGTCAAGGGCTTTTTCAGCTCCCCATGCTGTGCCGGGTGCACGGGAAGCTGGGAGGGGACACAGCCGGGACAGCTGACCCCAACTNAAAATTAATTTGATGATGGAAGGAAGGGTCATGAAGTTGGTTTTCCTCATCCACAAAAAAAAACCCCAGGTGCCTCTGGCTTAGAAAAACCAGGACAGCATCTTGTTTAGCTGCTGCACCATTTCAGTTCTCTAGGGCTCTTCTCATTAGCAGCAGAGCTCATATTCAGAGAAAGCAGTAGAAAGAAACTCTGCCTTCTTGGCAGCTCCCAAAATACTCTGGTTGCAAAACACACGTTCAAATGAGGCCATGAATATTACATGGCCTTCATGCCTGACCCAGCCTGACTTCTTGACTGAAGTGCGAGAGTTGCCACCCTTCGAAAATCTTGCATTTACAGGTGGCTAGCCAGAGTCCAGCCTTTACAGTTCATGCAAGGTACTTCAGAAGTCACGTAAGCGTTACATACCCACAGGTTTAGCAACAGGTAGCATGCCCAGGTACTGGACGTGGAACTTCTGTACCAGTTCTGTCTTTGGTGTTGGGAAATCTACTGCATGGGAACAAAAATCAATTTCCGTTAATCAGCATTCGCAGCATGGAAAACCACTTTTATTTCATCAATAACATAAAACCCAGTAATTGTACTCCGAAGGTAGTGTATTGATTAAAACAAATTTTTACTCCTTCTTACAAGGACAACACTCAATAATTTCTAAAGGAATTAGGGATAATTTTGCATCACCTAATTCTTGATCTATGCTGAGAATAAGGTCACGTTACATTGCTGGCATATTCAAAAACAGAAAATATAGATGAATGTGTCTCTTAGGCACACAGACCTAACTTTCACTGCCTAACTATGTAGAATCTGGCATCTCTGTTAATACGTTAAAGGCAGTCTACGAGTAATCAATACTACTGTCTGAGCAGACAATTACACAAGTTGATGTATAGATTAGGACTAAGATATTCAGTATAAACTGGTGGATCTAGAAGCATATCATTTCCTGTAAAGCTAATACAAATATGCTTGTTCTCCTGGAATACTTTCAAAATAGCAACTATTAAGCTATGACTAATAAAGGCACACAAAGGCAACTTTCTTCTATCATGCAGCGGAGCGTGCAAAAGACCCTTAAGATGGATGACAACCCACTTGCACCCCTTGCCCTGGAAGCTGCTAAAATAGATGCTGAAACCTAGGAGGAGTCCTCCTGCAGCTCCTCTGAATCCAAATGATTAACTGGAGGATACTCTGTTTTTAAGGAAGGTTTGGCCAATTTGTGCAGTCTCAAGTCAGGAGGTACTTCGATTTGAAAAGGACAATACGTGCAAGTAGCCACAAGTAAGTAAGACTGCGTTTGCAACATCTGTATTTCAAAATAAAAGAGGAAATGCACAAGTTGACAGAACTGAGCAGGACTCCATTACTGCCAACATAACCAATAAAAATGTTTAATGTAATACAGTAACAGGTTACAGTCAGACACAGTGGTTAAAAGACCGGATTGCAATCCTGACCTCTCCTCCCAACATGCTCCGTTTTGGTCAAAAGCAGCAGCATCAGACACAAAACATACCTAAGATAGGACCATCCCAAGGATACCAGCCATAACACACCGTACCTTGCAGAGGAACATCAAGGGTGACATTTGTCCTCTCTTGCAACGAGCTGCAAGCCATAGCTTTAGCATTCTTCCGTTCGGCCATAATCTGAAGAACACAGAGATAATACAGCATTTTTTTTGGAAAATACAGTACAGTGGCAAGGACAAGTATATATTTACTCCTATTACAACCCTAGTTTCTGAAATCTGAAATACATCTTAAGACTGTTTAAATATTTTTTTTCAATTTCATTTCAATTTAATTATTCTGAAATAAGAAGCTACATGACTAAACAGGTTATTATTTTTAAATAACAACTTTAATTTTCCTACAGTTTACTCACCATTCTTTAACTAGATACAGAACTTAAGTGGTGTCCAAGCCTAGATGAAAGATAGATGGAGGAGGGAAAAAATAAACCTCTAGCCATTTTTGTCAACAGCAAAATTGCAGTGAGGAGTAATATAGCAAGAAATATAAATATTTAACACACAGAGAAGAGTGTTCATTATTCATGTTCCTCTCTGATCTATATTCTCCTGTGTATAATTTTTTCCTCCATTTTTATGTTTCTTCTGGAATTAAATCTCATGCAAAATACAATCTGTTCTTCCTCCAAAATGTGTAATGCTAGCAAAAGAGGAAAAAAAAAACCAACTTCAAAATAACCACTTTGGATGATTATTTCCTACAAATACATGCCTGAGGAGGCGTTCAGGGAAGCTAACAGAGGTTTTCCAAAGCTCATATATGAAGCATTGCTATCTGCTTCTTTAGGATATGATTGTTAATTGTAATAAAGCTATAAAGACAACCGGTGTTCCGGCAGATGATACTTGGTCTGAAGATGCTTCTAGCAAATTTCTCTTTCT
>VZTV01121625.1:0-14412 GCA_013400875.1 Anhinga rufa
CCTCTGGAACAGACGGGGTGGATTGTCGAGCCCTGGATGCGGGAATATAAATAGCAATAGAAAACGCTTCCTTTGTTTGTACAATTTATTTGTGTGGTTTAGTTGTTTTTTTAAAATTATTTTTTATATTGCAAAGGTATCTGTTTTTGTAAACCACTCCAGCTCTATTCCCTGCAGAACTCCTTAAGGTTTTCATTAGGATAGGGATATCGCGTTCATTAGGATCACTGGTCCTGATGAATTCATTTTTGTTGTCACATGCAATTCCACAAGTGGACTTCACTTATAGTTCCAAGGGTGATCCTCTGTCACACAGCATCAGTCACCGGATCTTTAAGAAAGAAATATTCCTGAAATGGAATACATTTCAGTATAGAGAAACGTTCTCTGCAGCAGCTCCACTCGAGAGCATTGAGGCTTTTTGGTTTTCTGTTTGCTTGTGTTTTAATTAAAGAGGCACACCATTAAATCGTGTGTTCCTAAGAGCAGCTCATCAAGAGGCATTTTCAGAGCTGATGCAGCACTGAAGCAAATTCTTTACTCCGCTTGTAAAGTTTAGTCTAGCCAACTTCTTATTTTATTTACAACATTTCCTGCCCTGTGCTATTCCTCCATGCATTTCCAGAAGGCATAGTCAGGTTGTTGCTGCAGAAGAGAGAACATAGGGGGCAGTTAAACAAGACCTAATGGATCTGTGGTGCCCTGCTGAGCATTGATTTAGCAGTTTCTGTCTGTGGCTGCAGGCTTCCAAATATAGGATCTCACAGTCAGAGATGACCAGGATTAACTGGCAGGACTTCCTGGATCTGTATTGACTGGTCAACCCTGTCAATGTCAAAACAGCCCCCTTCACTGCCTACAGACCAGGACAGATTGCTACATGGAAAAGGTGCCCACCCAGAGCCCAGGCTGTGCACCGAGGGAGGTCAGTGTGCAATCGTTTGGATCAGGTTGATAAATATGGGCACAAAGGAAATACCCAAGCAGGTTGGTTTAGGTTGCAAAGGAAGGCAAGAAATCCTGAGCACCCAGCTGTGCCCCATCTACTCTGACCACAAAGCATCTGACAAACCTGAAGGAACTTCAACTCTCCTATAAAGCCAGCAAGACCCTGTCCTGAGTGTGAAGGTGGGGAAGTTGAGGCAGAGAAGGGTTAAGCGTCAGGCTCTTTGGCAGAGGACTCAGAAGCTCTTGCTTTCCTGCTTTCAGTGTTACTTTGCAATAAGGTCTGGAGGCTTATGAAGGGAGCAGGTTTCCACTGGAAATACAAGGGGCATTTTCCCTGGTGCCCCCTTCACTAGCAAGGCCAACTTGAAAGCTTCCTGCCTCCTGCTCCTGAGCCTCCCTCCGGCCCTGGAGGAAACCACCACCTCCATCACTGTGCAGCTCCACACAACTACAAGAAGAGGAACCCAGATAGTGCAGAAAACAACAGCATTAAACACTTCAGTAATTTCCAAAAGTAGAACCACAGCCTTAATAAGCAACTGTGGCTGCCATAAATATCTCTTAGTGTTTTGAAGATACTGAGTGGGCAAAGGTGCAAAGAACTATTTCATGTCAGAGATGGGGGACAACGGTCTCAAGAGTGAAAGCCCAGTGCTCTCATCCTGCTCCTTGCAGAGCTGCAATAATTACTGCAAAACAGAAACCCTCTGGTTTGAGCTAGTTTACACCCACGTTGTGCTTCTGTAAATGGTCCTGGTCAGCAACAGATAGGACCTTTGGGGACATATCAAAAGCTATGGATATTTTACATCAGAGCTGTGAATTGCACCTTGATCTCCTAAATTGTAGCCCAAAGCATTAACCAGGGGCTCATCCTCTTATATTAAAACAGTGGAAACATTGCCTCTCTAAGGATTTGTCTTCTGGAAAAACTCACTTTAAATTCACACTCTGTTGTGCTCTGGAAGAACTTTCATGTGTCAACAGCTAAGCAAAATGATTAAAGATAACTCTTTTCTATTCCCCTGATTTAAAAAAAAAATAAAAATCTTATCAGAAAAAGACAACTTTAAAATCCCTTTTTCCATTTCCTAGATCAATAGACACAATGGGGTATCCCAAGCCCACAGCATCACCCATCAACCTGCTGAAACAACTCATTCAGACTTTGCTCTGGTTTCAAAATACGTCTGGAAGGAAGAAAGTCTTTTTGAATGAGTACCTTTCAAGCCGTGTCAAGCGAACACAGGCTTTGTAACTGAAGGGGCGTTGAGCAAGATGCAACTCATCAAGGCTCAGAATTGCATTGGTTAGATCTGAGGCCCAGGAGGCAGTTGCCTTCCAGATACAATGCTCCAAGGGTTTCGATCAATCTCAGATAATGCTGAACCCCAAGAGGGAAAATTAGTAAAAACTGGTCAACTGATCTCCCAGTCTAGCAACAGTGTAAGAGCTAATCTCCCTTAATCTAATTCAATGGACTCTACTTAACATCCCCTGCCCTTTCATTCTTCATACGGGAATAGCAAAGGATGAAATCAACTCCTTTCCGCTCTCTGATTCTGCAGCAGGTTGTACAGACCTTACATTACCCCCCATCCTCTCCCACCCACAAAGCGAAGTGCTACCCCAAGACACTCTCCTTCCACTGCCATCTAAGATTTCTCCCCAAAGCCTAATGCTGCTCACCTGGTAAATAGGAGTGTCACCTCTCCTACCCCTGCTATTGCACCCCACGCTTTGAAGTTTCCAGGAGCTAATTATATCACTTGAGCAGGAAGAGTGGAATACAGCCTAAAGCAGTGTTTGCTTATGGAGTAACTCGTCCTGCCTGCGTGCTTGCTCTTCATCAAACATGAATGTCAACAAAACCTCACTTTCCTCTTTCATGAATTTTGAAATAGCTCTTTCTGGTTTCTGGTTTTTTTTTTCTTTTTTTTTTTTTCTTTTTTAATTTCTTTCTCCTATTCCTCTGGGATTCTCAGAAGGGAAATCATAGAGTTTTATTACAGAGGTCACTACGTAAGGCCTGTGAGTTTGATGGTCCACAGCCTTCCTCATTGCCATTTGACCCCATATAAAATTATTATAAAAGCCTTCCATGTGAGGCCAATCATATAGCAACCCCCCATGACAGAATAAGAGCAGAGTCTGCATACAGACCTCAAAGGCAGCAAAGAAAAGGAGATATACCAATTCCTGGGAAGAAGAAAAGAGCACATTGCACTTCCAGAGACTAGGAACACACAGCTCATGTTAAACCCACGGATGAGGATATCACCTGGAAAAGGCACTCTCGGAATCACACTCTAATGAGCCATAAATGATGAGAAAGTTGCAAAAAATCAGGCTATGAAATTGTAATTTTTGCATCTGAATTTACCCTATATGCAGTGCTGGAATTGAGTTACTTTCTGTGCTTTGTTCTGCAGGGACAGTAAGACAAGGCTGGCTCATTTCAGCTAGTTGCAGGGGCTTATCCTGATAGATCTGATCTGTACAATTGTGAGAGTTTTCCAGACCTGCAGAGGAACATTTTAATTCCAAATAAGAAAAAAAGAGGGTGGGGAAGACTTGGGAAACTTTATAAAATCATGAGTTTTCTTTAAATCGTGCCAAAGTAGGTTTTTACTTTAAAACTATCTGACAGCACTGAGATAATATTTTTACTGCACACAGAGCCCTCATTAGGAGAACTTTTATGCTTAAGAGTTGGGCTTTTGCTTATTATTGCTTCTTAACGTTTCTTTACTAAATCCCATCTCTTGCTTATTCTTCATTTATAAACCTCTTTAATGACAAGTATCAGTGGAGTGGCTGCCCCTGCACACACTCTACTCCTATTACCCCTTTGTTTCTATTACCCTTTCTCTGTTTATTGATTACAGCAAGAGGCAATCTGTTTTTTTTTTTCTTTTTTTTTAATGGATATGTATCACCAAACCTTACAGCCACAAAGAACAGGCAGTTCGAAACTGGCCTGAGCTCCACATGCTGAGTGGGCCAGCAAGGATTTAATTCGAAGGCTCCTAGAATCAATACTAGCCTTTGACTTGTCCTTATTTTATCCTTGTTGATGGTTGTTGTCTGTTGTCAAAACTCCTGGAAGGCGTCTGCTGTGATTTGCTATACTGGCTATGGAGACTTTAATGAACAGAGTCGTTCTTATATTTGAGATCACCTTCAAAATCCATTACCTAGTCTCACTAGAGAGATCTTGGAAATATTCCACAAGGAGAAGCAGCCAAACACCTCCTGTTGCACTGTTTTCTCTTTTACCATTGGACTTATCCTTCCTCAAATTGGCCACTTCGCAGCCCACAGCTCTCACGACCTGACTTACCAGCCCAGGGCTTGCTCCCCACCACACCAGCAGCTGTGCACAGGGTTTGGGGACACCCAGCCTCCTGAGTCCCTCAGGTTCCCGAGACAAGCTGGTTGGCTATAGCTCCCATCATGTTTCCCATTTGTTTAGCAGTTTTTACAGGAATATTTCAAAGAGCATCCCAAGCTGACAAGGAGCCATTATCCTCATTTCTCTACCCAGGAGAGGAATGAAAGGGAAAGATTCACCCCAGGAAACACCCATCAGTGAGTCACACAAGCCACAAAACCCCATTCCCAGCTCCTGGTCTAGCAGCCGCATCATGTTCCACATGAGCCGATGTGAAGCAAGAGGACTTACATCCTCCCTTTAAAGAGCTCACTAAACCCATTCCCAATTCTTCCTTTATTTGGACCGAACAGCTCGACCTCTGATAAAAGCCAAAGATGAGACTGAATCTTTATCACGCTATTTTGGCCTGAGAAAACTGAGAAATCACATCCTTTCTGGCAGTCGTTGCCCTGTTTCAGCCGAGCCACAAAAACTATCACACCAGCACCGTCCACGAGCTGGCCTGCTTTGTTGAATGGGTGCGTTTCATGTAATTTACCTTCTGCTTAATCATTCTTATGCACATGTTAATTGTTCTCCTACATGAGTAGGATACTAATCGGAGCTCAGATAACCTCTCTATCCTACTTTACATGCTGGTTCACGCTTTCCCTTATTTTAACTGGAGCCGTTTTTAATTCCAGTTAGGAAATTGATTATTCACACTTTTATTTGCCTTCTTTAAGAAGAAAGCACAAGGAGCGCGAGAGGAATTGTAAATGCCTAGGTTAAGAACAGAAATGGAAATCTTGCATGTCAATGTGTGTGTGTGTATGTGTCGTGTGCATGAACGGGCAGGCAGGGAAGTGTCCTCATCATGTTCCCGATCAATACTTGGGATGCTTTTTGCAGCAAAGGTGCCGAGGCCAGGTCATCGGGGCACGGAGGATATAAGTCTTCTTAGGCTGGCAGAAGGGCTGAATGCAGACCGCAGGCAATCAGAGAAAAAAGTCTCAATCCAGCACTAAAACCTTGACAATGTCAGGGTCTGCCCTGTTTCTAAATGCAAAGCTTGTGCGTGTCTCAGGGGCTCTGAAATTTCGGATAGCAGCTTAGCCTGGAACCATGGAACCAGAAGGGGAAATGGAAGTGAAGCTGTGCACCAGGTGGGTCAATGGAAATAGTCCCCAGGCCTTGGGTCACCAGTCGGAAAGTGTGAGGCTGGTTTGTTCTCAGTTCTTGCTGGTAGTTTGCTTATGAGCAAGTGGGTGTTAAAGTAGGTATGCTGGTCCCAAAGCCCTCAGTGACCCCATCAGACCTCTTAGCTATGCTAGCAACACTAAACGCAGGCTCCACTGTGCATTTCTTCATCTGAGCCAGTCACTTGGCTCCCTCAACAGGCAACGGAGAAATGGGCAATTTCTGGGCACCATCCTTTTGAGCTCTTTTACATGCTGACACTGGGATGAGATGGTTTGCTGTTCAGAAATTCCCATTCCTCTCCATGGACTGCAGGGGTGTGGGATGACTGTGCCCTATGGAGACATCACAAGGCTTTTAGAGGCAATCTAGGCTTCATGGGAGCTCGCCCAGGGCATTTCAGTTTTTACAAGTGGGTTACAGAAAGCAGAGGGAGGCAAAAGGATTTGCCGAAAATCACACAGCAACAACAGATTTCAGCTATGGCAAGCTGAAAGATGCTAGGAACATGGTAGGGAGGCAAACGTCCAGAGAAATCCCCCCTACTAAATGTCTCTGTTACACAGGCATGTTACTAAGGTGGCTCATTTAAAGCTATGATTTTAGATAGCCTGAGTTTCCATGCCCCTGTGCAGGCTAAGGTCTCCAGACGAACACTGTCCCTCATGATGCATCACAGTGAGTGGTAGGAAATGCTGCATCGTCATTCTCTGGCAAATGGAGAAAGGGTTTATTGGGGGTTGTTGTTCCTGGAGTAAAGCAGGACACACAACCAAACCACAGCAATCACAACTCTCAGCTGGTGTCTTTTCTTTTGCAGTATTCTTCTCCTCCTTTTTTTCTTCCTTTCTGTTTTACTTTTGACAGAAATATCAGAAATCTCTGCATAGTCCACATTCTTTTGAAAATAAAACCCGTTCAGTAGAAAAGCTGGCTTTGTGCTAAAAACAAGAACAATCATGAATGAAGCTATTTTGGACAGATAATGTTTGACTGGCTCTTATCAAAACTGTGAGGGAGGACCCAGAGTCTGATGCTGTGTTCACATACATGGACAATCTTAGCTTTCTCTTTCGTACTTTATTCTACTGAGGTCAAATCAAGTACTCACGTTGGTTACATGATGTGGCCAAACTTCTTAACTTTGGGTTAAGAACACACAGGAAAAATTAACTTTTCTTGCCTTTTGACCTGCTTAAGACTCAGAAACAGACGGGCAGCTATAGGAGTTAGAAGCCAGAATAATGTATTAGCCCAGTATCCAGGTTTTTAATCTCTGGCCAGACATGCTCCGATGAAGTAACAACAGCAGCAGAGGCCAGATGCGTTCAAGATAGGCTGTGTGCCCCCATGCATAGTGCAGTGAACCAACTCACCAAGCCTGGCAGAAGCAGGTAGCATCTTTATTTCAATCTGGTTTCTACTTTTCCAGTCGAATGCATCAGGAAGCTCCATTATCAGTCGTAAAAGGTTTGGTGCTGCTGAACTGGAACTGTGTTTCTAATATGATCAGCCATTAGGAACCAGGCTTTGCTTATGATTTCTCAGGCACCTTCAGGTCTCTATTAGGCAAGAACAGACTACAACTTGCAAAACTCCTGGAAGCTGTGGGGATTTGACTGCTGGCAACAGAGCTCCTGCCGTGCCGGCACAGCCAGGCAGGAGCAGTCCTTCCCTGAGTATTAATTATTAAGTATTAATAACGGTACACTTTAAGCTCCAGTTCTAGTAACTTGGTTTTTCAAGCAAACTAGATGGAGACCCAACAAAATGCTCTTTCCTCAGACCCCTCAGGAAGCAAGAATTACTAAGAATCAGATCTGTTTTCTCCAAATGGCTGCAATTTGGAAACAAGAAAGCCCAGCTCTGTTTTCCTCCCCTCCCCAGATTGCAAGCTGGCAGGCATAGAGCTACTCCGATAAAAGTGAAAACAGCAGGATTGGGTCCCTAAAAAACATCTGCCCTAAAATCTCCCTCAAAGTAACAGGTATTTTAGATGCTCTCTGCATACAATGACCTTCTCTAAAGAACATCTACTCTGGTGAACAACAGTTATGAGTTTGCCTCCTGGAAACCTCTATAAATAATAATGCACTGAGGGTTGACTGAAACCTCATTAAATTTGGCAAGCCTGAGGACTGCTCTTTGCTCAGGACTCAGGCACGGGAGGAAAAGAGAAGAAGCAATAGAAGGCAATGCCCAAAACCACGTCCATGTGCAGAGTTAATCAGGAATAAGGAGCTTCAGGGGCACAGCCCTAGTGCGAGGCTCCTGGATTCAAATGATAGGGATTTAATGAAGCACCAGAGGAAAACATAAAGACATCAGGCTGGGCTCCCCATAGACAGCTGGGAGGGTGGAGGGAAAGTATTTCGGCAAAGAGCTAACTAGAAAAAGGAACCACAAGCAAGTTTACTCCTGTTGTTTGATCACCAGATATATTCAGGGAACAGAACTTTATGCATCCTTTATACGAGAGCGGGATTTCGTCAAAGGGATAATAACTGCATCATCAATTTCTCCTTCCAAATGAAACCCAAACATTGCCTGAATGCAGAAGCCAACAACAGTAGCAATAACATTGCTGGAAAGAACTCTGTAATTGCAATGCCATAAACCATAATCTTTGTTTTAGAAATAACACCTGCTCTCCAAGTGACTTACTCTCTGTGGTACCACCTCTAGCAACTCCCTGCAAACAGTGTCAGCCGGCTTAGGAACTCATATAAAACGCTCAAGCACACCCGCTTTGTGAAAACATATTAACTAAATGGAGCTGCAGGCTTCATTCCCCTTTGCTAGAAGACGATTTCTGCCTCCAGCTCCACTCCTCATAATTTATTTTCCCTTTTTAAGTGCTGATATGCACTCTCTTACAAAAAAATAAATGCCTTTCTGATTACACTGGCAGAGAGAAGGCTGCAGAGCTGCTTGCTGCTCTGCAAGAGAAACTTTAGTTCACTTTTCTCCAATGCAGATTTCTTTTTTATCTCCTTTGGGTGTTTTCATTTTTGGTTGGGTTGTTTTTGTGTTTGTTTGGGTTGGTTTTTTTTTTTTGAAAGTGCAGACATACTTATTATCCTCTCCATCAGGAAACCTCACAGCTGCCAGAGCGAGAGAAAAGGAATTACCCCAGATTGCAACAGGGACCTGTTTTAAAGCAAGAGGCAAGGGGTTTTGTGCAGCTCACTGGGGAGAGGATGGGGATGCAGCAAGTGACCCATTTGAAGGGGGCCAGATGGATTTCGTGCCACTCCTGGGTTCAGGGCAAAGTGAACTGAGGGCTTGTGAAAGGTACTGGCTCGATGGTCTGGGCTGCAAAGGGAAAGCTGCTCTACCTGCTCGTCATTCGTCTACCTGTGTCCATAATGGAAATGTAATTGCCTTTTTAATCAGGAACATGATAAATCAAGGGCCTCTGTGTGAATTTGCAATATAAAGGGGCACAACCCTGTGCAATGCCTGGTGAGTTTCTGTTCCCCTTCCCTTCTTGCCAGAGATGCCCATGGGAACTACCATCCTCTCCTCATCCAGGTGCCGAGCCCTTCACCGAGAAGAGTTGGGTGTAAGGGCTGAATTTCTTTCTCGCCATTGTCCTCTGTGGGGTCTGCCAGCAAATTTCTTGTCAACCACAAGGCTTAAAATTATGTGTTAGAAACCCCACCCTGAGGGTACCACTGGGGAAAATTTGAGGCTTTAATAGGACTCATATGGCCACTGTGAAAGAGAAAGTGAAGGGCACTGCGGTAGAGATAGGTGGATGCTGGCCTTCACAGGAGGAGGGGGGGATGCTTTCTGGGATGGAAATAAAACCCACGCAGTGTTGCTGCAAGGGAATCACTCTGCGTATTGCCTGGAGCCTCCCAAAGTAACAGGAGTTTCCCACTGACTTCAGAGGGCTGTAGACAAAGCCTACAAAGAGTTTTTCACTTCCCTGTGCTGACAGACCACTGAAAATCACAGGAACTGAAGCAAATCTTTTCTCCTCCTTTTGTGATATGCAGGGATTCCCCAGATGGGCCATTCCTACATGATACAGTTTAGTCCTTAGGAGAGGCACCAGGATAATGGGTTTGAAAGGAAATTTGCAGTTTACCCACAGAGCACGTAAAGCAACGTAGAGGTGAGTCTGGAGCCACTAACAGGATCCAGGCTTAAGACTTAGGGTAAGTCTGGACACCTTCCCTCCCCTGACTTATTCTATGCTTGCCTTTGGGTAGCATCAGCAATTCAGGAGGACAGAGTCAAACTCAACAGCCAAAACTGAAATGTAAAACAGATGCAGGAAGTCTTTCCCCTCCTGAGGATGGAATAACAGCTTTGGCAAACCTCACATTCATGTACACCCCAGCACCATCCACTAACGCTAGATACTGACGTGAGCAGTGTTGGGTCCTATGAATCACAGAATCACAGAATCATAGATTCATTCAGGTTGGAAAAGGGTTGGAAAAGACCCTTCAGATCATCGAGTCTAACTATTAACCTAACACTACCAAGCCCACCACTAAACTATGTCCTATGAAACGAAAACATCCAAGTGTCTGGTCCAAGGGCAGAAGGTTTCCTGCCCTGATGTAATGGATCAAGTCCAACAGTACAACTTGGTACTCTTGCTACCATGGGGTTACACCACCAGCCCAAAGCCTTAACTCCAGCTTTCTCCTCCTCCTCCTGCACAGTTCATAAAACTGATGTGGCCTTTATTTGACTCTAGACCCAGTGCTCTTTTCCCAGCTCTGTCTGTGGGATTTTTGTTCCTCCCAACAAAGGGAGATGCTCTGTTCCCCAGCCAGGGAGCTCCCTTACCATCTGAGTCCTGATGAAAGGAGCGACACTTGAAACCAACCCGGATGGCTCGTGCCCTGTTTCTAATTAGCACATCATCTGCTTGCTTCTAAAAACAGCCGCCTGCATGTGTGCCTGGAAGGAGAGTCGCTTGCAACAGCACCTCGCTCTCCAGGCGGTCTGGATCCAGGCCGGCGGGGCCACCTGGCCATGCACCAGGGGATGTGCCGCAATTTTATAGTGAGCAGAGAGGTTGGTACCTGAACCCAACCCAAGCAGAGGAATTCAGACCATGGTGCATTCAGCAAATCAAGGCAGGGTGTTTTCCCCAGGGGCAAGCTGAAGGGGAACCAGCTGAGCTGGCAGACTCCTTGTCCCCTCCACACTGGGAGCTCTTCATACCATCAAGTCTCCTTGAGTTTCTCTTCACGCTTCAAGCCTCACGCTGGGACACCCAGACTATGTCTGGATACTCCAAATTAACATCTAAACTACTTGTAACAGAGGCACACAACTAAGCAAATTGGAATGGGGTTTTATGATGTGATTTCTAGCTGGAGGTAACTGTCTAGGTGCAGATTGGGTCCCCTTTTTGATTCATTTCTTGTCTGTGTACAGTGATCCACTGAAAGTTGCTTTCTTTCTTTCTTATTTTTTCCTTTTTTCTTTTTGCTTTTCCTCCTTTTTTCTTTTTTGCTTCATTCCTTTGTTTCTTTTTTGCCTTTTTTTCCCTTTTTTTTTTTTTTAATTCATTAGGCAGCACAGCAGGAGCTTAGCCACTGAGAAACTTTCTGCAATGCAAAAATCATGTGCAGGCTCGGGGAACAGATACGTGTGGGAGAGAGGTAATTACAGCTCTCCGTATCTGTCTTTAGTCCTGAAATTAATCCACTGAGAGCACTGAATTAACTTAAGACCAGAGAGATCTGAGGATTGTTTCTGGCAGTTTGTCCCAGTGATGCCGGACCTGGCGTTGAGTCTTTGGACAACAGCCAAAGCTGACTGCTAGCCAAGGACAGGACTGCAGATATGGATATGGCAGGTCCTGCGGGAATAGATGGCCAGTCTGTGTGATGGATGCACACAAGAAATTAAGGAAGATTCACTGTTCTAACCACCTTCCCAGATTGTAAGGAAGCCAACAGTCAGTGATGCTGTGTGTTAAAGATCCGTCCTTAAATGTCTCATATTAAAAGAGGAAAGGGCAATTAGGAAAACACCAGGAGGGAGGGAAGAGTCTGGTCCAGGTCAGCAAGGAAGCATGTAGGACCAAGAAAAGGACGGTATTTCCTCCAGCCTGGCTCCTATTTCAGAGGTGAGTCCAGTCTAACTCCCCCTCTCCTGAGCTTCAGTTCTGCAACAGCAGTGAAGTGAGATTTTTTTTCTCCACACTGCAAAACAGCCACTGTGCCCAGCGAAATCTCTGTGGCTGTGGCTGGAGTGAAGCAGGGAGGGGACCCCAGACTGAAAAAGAAACAAAGACTCAGAAAAAGGACAGAGGTTGGATGGTGAAATTCAGGATTCAGAGCATGTTGTCTCTCCAAAGCTTGGGATCTTTCCTACATTGAGGAATTAGGGATGGGAAGCATAAACCTGTATCTATATTATCTTTAGGTATAGTCTTAATTTAATGATCGAGTCAACCCTAGACTTCAGGGTTGTCAGATAAATATTAGATCTGCTCCAGCCTGGATGCACCTTCTACAAACAGAAAGGGCAGCCTTGGAGCTTAGGCAAGGCTCTACATTTTGTTTATCACTTCTCCAAAGTTCATGCAAGTCTAAATCAGAGTTCAGCTCACAACGGAAGACATACAATCTTGATCCATTCCTGGCCCCTGCTTCATACCTCCCACTCAGCAGCATTTGGATTTGTTTGGTCTATCCCTTTTTAGATGTCCCTCCTCCTCTGTCAATGTGAGATGCTCTGCATACCCGTAGAGGTTGTTTGGGAAGATTCAGGGCATACTAGTGAGCTCTGCCAGCTTGCCCACATGACATGACTGTGGCACTCTCAAAAGGTATCAGGGTTTTGCAAGCTGTGGGATTTCCTTTCTGAACACAGCTCGTCAAAGACCAAGTTGTGATTTTTCTGAAGCTTTGCCCAAACAACCTCTAGCTTGCTGCAAACCCCTGGAGGTATTCAGCTAAACGTGGTCCAGATGGCACTGGAAGACACAAGACATCAACAAGTCACATCCAGGCTAAGACAGTGATGTCTTTACAGAGGCTGCCCAAGCCCAGACAACGACAAATAAAATCAGAGCTGACCTGAAAAGCAAACTGAGCTTTCCCTCCCCACAACACTGCTCTGCTTCATGAGACTGTTTCTAAAACGATCCATTATCTTGCGTTTCCTTTCACCGTTTCTTCGCAGCTCCATCTCATCCAGAAGCTGAGCCATGTGAGCACATGAGAAAGACTTTTCAGATGTGAAATCTGGCTCAGTGGGAGACCTACAAATCTCAGAGGCAAACTGGGCACATTAGGTTCATCAGCAAATATCCCGAAGGCTTGTGTGTCGCCAGAGGAGAACTGAGTCTTGAACACTTAACGAACCTCTGAGATTTGCCCATCATGGCTCAAAACCACATCATAGCTACCCTCCCTAAAACTGTGTTAAAAATCTCTCCCTTACAAACTAAATTTTCTGTTCTCCCTGTTTACAATTCATCTGGCAGTGCCAGTCTGGGAGGATTTAGTCCATACAAAAGGATCTCATGGCCCTTTTCAAACATTCATGAGCACCCTTGGGAAAAAGGGATACAGTAAACAGACTCCCTTATACGTCCAGAGAATTAATGCAGAGTAAGCTACACTAACTGACCTTCCCCACATACCAAGAGACGATGGCAGCATCTAGCACACAAGCTTCACCTCCCATCGCCTGATATAGATGCAAAACAGCTCCTTCTTCATGTGACAGTACAGTAGGCACTGATTGAAAACCCCCTGGCATGAAATGCCCTCACATCACCTCCGAGCACCACTGACATCCCTCAGTCTGCTTCATGCTGGAAAGAATCTGCTGTATCACTTTGCAGCTATTAGTCATCAGGAGAACTGGGAGTCACCTTCGAAATGCCTCCCTCCAAGCATCCCCGTCCCCTGCCCTGAATGTAAACACAGTCCATAGCTAGAGAGTAGTTTCCACAACTGTATCCACTGGGCTATTTATATCCCTGGTCATCTCTGCATAAATAAAATCAGTAACTTATACCTTGCAGCAGCAACTGTGCCTACGATTATTGATCGGAGAGCTCTGCATGTGAGTTCTCAGTAGCAAACCCAGGGAAACACTGTGAGATCCGCACCTCGGTTCTTCCTTCTCTAACAAGGGTGATCGCTCACCACCCGGGGATTGTGAACCGAGGGATTTGGAAAGGCTTATGCATGGAAGGGAGATTAACACGGACTTGAGCCGTCTGGCTGGAAAGCGTGGGAGGCATGATAGTGGTGTTCACAGCAATGAACAGCTCAGTCCAGACAGGGAAGTCCCTGCCTTTCTTCCCACCTTCTACATGGAGAGCTAAGCAAATTTTTTACATGCACCTTCTTTAGATTTAGTCTTTTAGGGTCTTTTCTTTTCTTTTTTTTTTATTTTCAACTGGACCACAAGTGGATGATGATTTCCATGGAGGGGGTGGCCCTGCAGACTGCTGGAAGGAGGGTGGTGACGGTCCCTCCCCAGCTGGGGAGAGAACCGCTCAGAGAGATTACCTGTTCCCTAAGCCAGGTGAATAGAGGATGCTGTATTCTTGGGGCCCCCCAGATCTAGATTAGCAGCCCCCCTTGTGACAGGCTCCCCATGTGACCTTGAACATGTTGCTTAGAGGTTCTTCTCAGAGCCGATTAGGGGATTTAAAATAATTTTCCTTCAAACTAGCAGGAGGGGTTTGCTTGGGGCGGGGGTTCCGTTTCTCTTAAATCTGTTAGGTGGCTTGGAATATGTCAGCCATAATCTCCCTGGGCTGGAGATGCAACCACCCAGCAGATGCAACGGCTGCACACGCAGCAATAATTAATGAACTCCAAGCTCGTTTGACTGAGTGCACGGTCTCCATCTTCTAAGTCCTCTGTCTGACCAGACCAACTGACCTT
>VZTV01121625.1:14884-29493 GCA_013400875.1 Anhinga rufa
GATAAAGTGAAACAGAACTGCATGAGATCTCATAAGATAAAATTTTGTCTTATTCCTGATCACTCCAGCTGTGACATTTTTGCCCTCTAGCTACAGGGACTGGGTGATCATACACTTTATTTCAGCACTGTCAGAACTGAGTTTAGATCTCCTGTTGCATTGTGGATGCTTGTTTTGCTCTCATGTTAGAGGAATGCTCCAGACAGAAGAATCATCAATGATCTTGAAGAAAAAGGATGCCACCCTACGTGAACCTTACTGGTGACCTCCCCAGAGAATGCTATGTTCTCAGGTTCACATATTATTAGTATCCTCCACCAGCAGAGGAAAACACAGCGGCTGATCGTGTGAGACTGACTACAGAAAAAAAGCTCCCAGCTATGGCTTCAGTGTCAAGGGAACAGGGGGAGGGAAATGGTGTTAGTACAAACCACCTCAAGGTTTTGGTGGAGGTGGATGAATTTCATCCCATTTCTCCTAAATTCTGCAAATTCAGGAATATAAAAGGATTGTGACAGAGATGAGCGAAGCAGGCTCTCAGAGTCAGTATTTAACACTGGGATGCCTCTGATGCAAGAGTTTTGGCTTTTGAGATAGTATGGAAGCTGCGATTTCTTTTCAAAGACCACTAGGAAAACAGGAGAAGAAGAAGAGAAACAATGAGATACATCTGGAATGTGAGGTGAAGCAGGTTCGAGAATGGCATGAAGCAATGCAAGCCATGCAGAGTGCATACTGTCACGCTGCCACTATCACGTGGTTTTAGCTCAAGGGCACTGTATTTATGCACAGATGCACCAGGAACTCCACAACCCCTTGTGATGGCTGTCAGAAAGCCCTTCTAGATGTGGTTACGAGCCACCTGCACTGTGGCACACTAAGACCATATGAAGGCACATGCTTCATCCAGCCACAGGAGAGACTGAGCATGGGTCCACATGAAAGTATTAAGTGTGCACTGGTCTGGCAAGCTTTGTTTAGACTGATACTTTTACATACCCTGCATTTTCAGTGGGGATGGTGGGCAATGCTGGGTTCAAGAATGGGCTGATAATATAGACAGCCCGCCCCAGAGACAGAGTAAGAGGGAATAACCCTCTTGAAAAAATAGAAGAACCAACCACCAATGCCTTTGACAGCACCAAGGATTTCCTTTATGCTGAATCCAGCACACCATCCCCATCATCTTCTATAAGACCTCACTAGTCCTCCTAAATTTGGCAGCTGTCATCTACGGGACTTACGTGATCTGGAGCTAATGCAATTAGCTGTGACTTTGAAGGCACACAGCAGCTTCTCATCATTCCCATAAGAGCCTTAGACAACTTGGGGACAGCAGCCAAGCTCAAAATGACTGCCAGGAGTGTCATGTGCTGTTCCAGAGCTGAGATAGTGTCTGCAACAGGAACGGAGCCTTGAACAGATTGGGGAAAGGATATGGGAGGGAGGAAAGAATCATAGAATCATAGAATAGACAAGAATGAATGAAGACAAAGAGGGATCAACATCAGAGAAGGGATGGCCATGAGTTACAGGGTCAGAGTGCAAAGGGAAGTGAAGGAAAGGGCAAGGACGGTGGGGATGGGAGAAGATGGGACACAGTATATAGGGGAGGGAAGGACAAGAAAAAAATAATCAAGTGGATTAAACAGGGGGAGCTGGGAGAAAGCATATACATTGAGAGGGGGAAAGCCAGTTCATCAAGATGGGGAAGCTGCGTTTAGTTTAGTTTGTAGTAATTACTAGGGCCAGTGCTTAGGGCTTCCTCAGGCTCATCTATACAGCATCAGCACCAGTATCTCAAATGAGACGTTTCAGGCCAGGTGCTCAGCTCTGGATACAGGACATGCCCTTGACAGTCTGTTAATGCCCTCCCATCAGTACAATGTAGCCCTTGCCCAGTGGCTACCACCCAGAACCCCTTTCACCCAGCACATTTGAACATTGCTGCCAGTATCCACAATGCTCAGCACTGAATCACTGACTGAGGACAAGCTTTTCAAATGCTGTAACTGATGGGTTATGATTAAACATGGCCTGGCAAAAAAGGTGAGAGGACTAAAGTGACATCAAAGACAGAAAAGAGAGGCTGGTTTGGAGGAGATCAAGCAAATAAGACAAGAAATAGTCTCTGCTGGCCCATAAAGCTGCTCCTGTTCATGTGGTTGGGTCTTTTATTAGTCTTGATGTATTGTAAAAAGTTACAATAACTACTCCCAAAGATCAGATTTTCTGCTAAAGGCTCTTAGAGGACATGGTCCATTCTCTTCTTTCATCTTATTGCCAAAGAGGCACCGTTCGTGAGAGATGCCTTTACCAAGGAGACCCTTGTTCGTGGTTGGGGGAGCAGGGTCCCAGACAGACCGTGCTGGTGAATTTATGGACTTGCGTGCGTTCTCCATTGTATGCCTGTAGGCTGCGGGGAGAGGCAGTATTTAGGCACAGCTAAAGAGGCAGGAGCTCTTCTGGACGGCAAGGGTCGAAAAGGGTTGTGACATTAGAGCAAGCCAGAGTGGCATTTCTTAGGATTTCCAACTCTCATGCCAGCGTTAAAATATCTGTTAAGGCAGCGGGACTTCTAGATTCCCATTTTGACCCCATGATGCATATACATTTTCTAGGCCGATCTAGGTCACTCCGTAGCATTCCACAACACTCAGTGTGGCTATAAGTTATGCATGCAACCTGTGCACACACACAGAACTGGCTTACTGTGCCTGCCACGGGCAGCCACCATGTGCATACACTGTGGACATCTGGGCTTCTTGGCCATATAACAGCCCTTGATGGGAAGTCTGTGCTTGCAGACAGTTAGTGTATGGCACCTGCAAAGTAGACACAGTGGGAGCCTTTCCTCTCGGAGAAGCCCGCCAGAATCCAGGAGCCACAGATAAACGCAGGACTGTCTCCAGCTCTACAAAGGAAAGAATGCGCCTTCGTGCGCTCCCTGTATATGAAAGTTATATGCAGATGTCTTAACGTATTTCTGCCCTGAGAAAGAGTTGGTCTCTAGTGGCTGCAGCTCGACAGCCTGTTTTGCTCTGCACAGAGAAGGTCCCGCGTGCTGTTCTGGACTCCACATAAGGTACGTGTGAACTCCCATGTGTTTGTTTTCAAGAATATAATGTTCATACAATGTGCGCAAGGACAAATGCAGCCTGAAAACAGATGATAACCCAACCAGCATAGCCTGTTTTCTGCAGCTCAGAAAGCAGACGTGCCTGAGCACTGAGCTATCCCTGGGCAGTGTCATGGCCCCACTATCTGGACAGTATTCCACCTTGAAATGTCCCTGATTTTACAAAGCAAAAGAAAACCCTAGCCTGGAGGTTCACACTTTCCAGGAAAATGAATGCATTAATATGAGTATCTCCTTCAAGGCTAGAGGGCCTGTGGAAGGACATTGGTGTAATTATAAATCAATCCAGCAGCATGCTTAGACCTCATAACTCCTCTAACAGCCCAGCTTCTCCACCCCTTCCAGTCCACACACCTCAGTGCGTGCCATGGTAACCAAGAGCAGATGCTGAGAAGCTGTAGCAAACAGATGCTGATCTAATGAATGTGTTGAGGTTGGGGCAACCGGGCATAGAAAGATAAGCAGGTGTCAACATTGCATCACCTATGACACCATCCATCACACTGTCAGGCTGAGGCAGGCTGCTTCCAGATGGCACCTAATACAGCAGCGCGTGACGCTGGGCCAACAAAAGGAGTTGTGTCAACGGGCACCACGGTGGTGCCAGCCATGTGAATCTGGAGAGAACAGATAGGGGTGGGAGAGAAAGGCATCTTTCTGTGGTTTGCAAGAGGAGTCTGTCTCTCTTCCTGCAGCGTCTCGAGGAGGCAGCTTGGATGAGCACAAAAAGAGAGACAGGAAGCCACTTGAGATGTTCTGGAGAGACATGTGGTTCACCGATGGTACAGAACTTCCCCTCCCAGAGCAGCTCAGGTAATAAAAGCTGCACAAACACTGTCTGCAGTGCAAGGGGATTGGGAAGTTAATCATTTGGCAGGGGGGAGCTTAGAAAGAAAAAGAAAGCTTGGGAGTAAACATATTTTTTCCCCAGAGCAGCATCTTGTATCTCGCTATAAGATGATGACAGCTCTGAGCCCAATCCTGTGCTGCATCGGGAGAGATTGCAGCTGGGGCACCTCAGAGAGCGGTACCCACCCTGGTGTAAAGTAGATGGGAAGGGACAGAAAAATTGAAGTTAATATTCTCAGAATAGCCAGGACTTGGAGGTTATTAACCCCTATTTTCTCATTAAATTCCAGCTTAGGCAAACACTTTTCACTCATCTAATGTAACCCAGAGAGATGAGTCACTTCTTCTCATCCGCAGCTGTCAGGGCTGTTACCCCATTGCAGGGAAAGCAGCTTTTTGCTCCTGGGTGTAGCAATGTATGATAGACCAGAGCCATCCCCTGTGCCCTTTCCCAGCCTCGCCTGTTCACACCCGACCCCTTTGCCACCTTTCCCTTGTGTCAGCACAAATCTCTGCCTACAGTGCCATGCAGCAAACTTGATCCAGCTAGAAACTGAATTAGCTAAAAATATGTGTATTATTTCAGTCCCTACATTTTTTTCACACCCATAGGTGACCTGGCTGTACAAGCAGCACAAAGCGGGGGCAATGATGTGAGAACCAGTGGCCGGGAGGTTGGGGTCAGTTTTTTCTGTAGTGGTTCATGCTGCTGGGACCACACACAAAATCAGAGCACAGCGGAACAGGGATGCTGCAGGTATAGATTCAGCAGAACCAGGAGCCACCCTCCCACCCCCCTGGACAAAATCTCCCATTTTAATCCTAAAAAGATCAGAAAAGATCGCGTTAGTCACATCCAGCTCCCTGTCACCACAAGCACCTTTAATGCAGGGGATCTGCAGAGCATCTACTACACGCACCATGACACATGGTCACTGCAAAGCCTTTCCCAAGATCTACAGTATGAAGCTAAAAGCTGCAAAATGCAATATGTCACTGGAGGAGGGAGAGAAGGGCATTGCCAACACCAGCTCCTTGCACCAGCCAGTTAATTTGTCAGGGAGTAATTCATTAGGTCTTAATACATAGGGTGGTTTTAGAGCAATGGGAACTTAGAAGTACTCAACGTGCATGTTCTGCGACATGCTAGCAACATGGTACTCTCTAGACAGCTGCAGATTTTATATGTTAATACCCCAGTCTCCTTCTGAGATTATCAAAAGGCAGGTGCTGTCACACAGCAAAAATATTATAGTTGGGGATGGATGGATGTGACTGGTGCTTATTGCTCATGCACTATTGGGAAGGCATTCGAAAGAATGCTGAAAAAATTAGAAAAAAAAGGATTTTACCCTTTTGCTTCTGATCCATTTATGAAATCTCTCCCAGTTGGGACTCTCTGGATGAGATTCTTCCTCCAAGAATACGCTGGAGTAATGTCATGGATTTCTACAGGATCCCTCCAGCCCAAGCTGGAGTAAAGAAGGTGGGAATCTGACCTTCCCTCTTAAACATCGGCTGCCCTCAAAAGCTGCAAGCCCCAGGGAACAGGGCAGTGTGGGAGTGCTTCTGAGCCTGCAGGCAGAGCCCACGGTCTTAGACAGGGTTCAGGAAGAGCTGCTTTAGTTTTCAAGCTCCTAATTGAACTAATTGAGCTTCTGCAATTTGCCAGAATTAACCCTCCCCTCGCCCACCGCAGGAGGCCAAAACCTTGCCGCCGCTTTGGTTTTGCAGGGCACCCGTGCCCGCGTTTTCCACAACAAAGGGGAGACAGAAACTGCTGTTGCTCCCGGACCTCTCAGGGTCTCCCTTTGATTGTTGTATTTCCTACCAGTGTCAGCACTTGTGATATTAATGATCTAGACAACGGGTCATTAAAAACCATTCGGGAGGGGGACTGCAGCCACATAAGGAAGGATTAGAGCCCCATCGCTATTAAAGAGTGAATATTCACCCCATCCAATTAAAAGCATCTTTGCCTAATAGCAGGAACACCGCTCCCCCAACTCCCCTCTGGCAGGAAGGCTGTGGAATAATTTTATCACCTTCCCAAATAAAACCGAGGAGATATCTGACAAAGAAGCTGCTTTCCTGCATCTGAGGTGCCCACTCCCAAACATAAAAGTGTTGTCGCTCAGGGAATCACGGGCTACAGTCTGACAAGGTTCACAGAGAAATTTCCCCCAAGGGGGACTGGCGGCTACGGCAAGGGGGACCTCCAATTTCAGTGTCCTTTCATTTCTTTTAATGCCAATTGGATTAAAATTTCAACTGGTTGGAGGTGTATTTTTGCATGTGTAAGATAAAGATGCATAAATACAAGCGCTGTTGATGGGAGAGTGAATGGAAAAGAGGAGGATGAAGAGGCTGCGATGGCTGAAAGAGCAGTCACATCCACGGCTTCTTCCCTGGGCTTGGGGAAAGCAAGTTCTCCCTAATCAGAGCTGTGAACCTGATCTTAACCCAGGGTCTGGAGCTGTGGGAAATCCCTTTTCTTTGTCAAGAAGCACCATTAATAGGAAGGCAAAAGAGCGATGAGCCATGAAACAGCCAAAGAGGGGTTTGGCAAAACATGTCCTGTACAAGCAGCTCCATTTCTCATGCCCGTGCTACCTATGGGGAAACTTAGAGGTGAAGGAAAAAGGGCTACGATAGCCATAGTCCCCACCGCCCCCTCAGCACGGCCTCCATCAGAGCTGCTCCCAATTTACAGTATCTTCTGGTATTGCCACTCCAAGAGGTCAACAACCATGAGTCTCCCCCCAGGAGATGGTGCACAAAGAAAAGAGATTACAGCTCATTCTCTCTTGCATCCTGCAGCCTTTGCTCTCCTGGCCCCCAAAATGACCCCGCTTCACTTAATTGGACTCCCACCTGACCTCCAAGCCCACCTTCACCTGCAGAGCTTAGAGCAACCTGCGTTCTGCAAATGAATTCTCTGGCCATGGGGGTCCCAAAATCTGCTCCCAGCTCACATATTGCTCTGCCGAGCTCTACCAAGCTCCTGAATCACCTTGCCCAACCATTAAAAGAGAGCACCTCTCCCTACCCTCTCCAGGTTATTGCTTGTAATCTCCTTGAATGAAAAGCACAATGGAAAAATACAATATTATTACAGCTACTTTCCCCACCAGAGCTGAATTTAAGGAAGGTAAATAATTGGCATAAAAGAGGCTTTTGAAAAGCAGACCTCTGTACCCATTTGTTTGTGGATTTCTAGCAAATGCATTGCCAGGCTCTCTACAGAGAACTACATCACCACCACATGGAGAGAGAGATTAAAAAAAAAAAGCTTCTATTTATTATAAAACTTTAATTGGCTTTAAAGAGTGACTGTCGTGCTGTCTGACACTTTAAAGTGTTCTGTACGGTAGGAGACATAAAACATGAATCATTGCACTTGTTTTTCATCGTCTTTCCTGCCACATTTCCTAATTATTTAATCTCCCATGTCAGAAGCGGGACTTTTGCTCCTTTTTCTGCCCATTTTTTTCCTTCCAGTTTTCTCCCGTACTAGAATATGGCACAGGTATTGCCCTGGTGCAGCTTGGGCGCAGATGGCACAGATCTGGGGGGGGCCAAGGAGAGGGAGGGATTCAGAACGGGCTTAAACACATTCATGGGTGGGAGCTCATCCACAGCAATTCAACATGACCGTCCTAACACAACTTCTTCCGTGAAGTCCTCATCTTCTTCTTGATGGAAGCTGAGGGTCTTGGCACCAGGTCCCCTCTCTGCGCTTACTCCATTCCCGTAAGCATCTCCTACTGCCCGTGTTGGATATGAGGTACTTGCCCCAAGGTGGTAGAACCTCTCTTCACTCTGTTTGCCTGTTAAAGTCTAGTGAACTCTAGGCTCAGAGATCATGATGCTTACATGGCCCCTGTTCACAGGTGACCAAGAGATGTTTGTGGACAAGAGGACCAAGAGATGTTTGTGGAACAACTCCTTGAAGCACCAGAGAAGTGCTGCTTTGTTGAGACAGAGCAGCTGCTCCTCGCCATTCAGAAGAAAGGGGGTTCTCCCTGCAGAACAGGGGGAGCAACATCTTCACGCAGCACTTTCTACTGTACCCATCACCATCTGAAGACACATACTCTCTTCATTCCTGCGACAGTGTCCTCCCCATGGAGAGAGAACAACTGAAAATCCTGCATACGCTAGAAATGGTTAGTAGATTTCAGAGAGAAAAAGTATAAATTTTCTAGTCTGCAGCACTGAAACAGAGGTCCTAAAATAATTCAAGATATCCTGGGGGTAAGCCACAAAGAAAAGCCCAGACAGACAGATGGACAGAAGTCACAGTCATGTTTTTATATACTGAAAAAGATTACTAACAAAATCCTCCAAAAGCCAAAAATAAAACCCCAGGTTCTCAGCCAGCAGCTATGGATGCTGCTGTGGGATCTGTCTTTTGGACAGAGAACATAGAAGTTACACCAGCCCCTTGCAGGAGAGTGCAGCTCAGCAGTGCCTCAGCTGCAACACACCAGGCTCCTTGGCTTCCAGCAGGTAAGCGTCCTCCCCAGCAAACCCAGTCCTTAAATAACAGAAATAAGAGAGTGAAGGACCAAGGCAAGCCAGCAAGACCTCATCCACCTTCCCATACTTCGGGGCAGGACCTGCAGGGTACGGACCGCTTTCCAGTTGGCCTGGAAAATTGGGCTTTCTCCTCTGTCTCTAGTGATCAGCTCCCAACAGCTGGCATCCATGGGGGACGCTCCCCTCTGCCAGCCTGCATGCCCACGCTGTGATTTATCTCTTGGCAGCAGAGCTACGTGGCACAGCGGCTTCTGATGCACACGTTGCCCTCCTGGAGAGATGTGTCTTGGAAGGGGACAAGAATGCATCCCCTGGGACGCTCACCTGCATTTTGGGGCTGCTGAATGGTGCCTCTGATTGCGGGTCCCTGAAAGCTGCCACCGTTTTCAAGCATGGAAGTTGGGAGGGGGGAGGATGAAGAAGTGTCTCAGATGTTTGCAGAGAACAAATAATAATACCACTAATAAGGCTGCATAATTTTATGGCACTTGCTTCCCCATCTTCAAAGGGCATCCCACAGCTTTTGGCAAGCCCCTGCGAAGCAGAAGCTAGTCGCCAGCCCGATGCCAGCTCAGGGTTTAGCATTAGCGGGATTTAAGGTGACTGTTGATATCATTAATATGAACGTTAGAACACAAACGCCGGCTGCCAGCCGGCAGGGAGAGCGTGGGCCCAGGGACTGCTCAGCAGGGGAGAGAAACCCGTGCAAGGAGCAGCCCTAATTCGGGGTGCTTTGGAGGCAGAAGAAGGGATTTGCTCCCTAGGCTGGTGGCACCACTTCAGGTAATAACTGAGCTCCTTGCAACGAGAGTGACCCAAGTAAGCTGTGTGGTTTCATGTCAGATAGCGGCAGAGCACTGCCTGTCTCCTGCTCCCCACTGTGTGACAGCAGCTTTGTTGCCCCCCGTTCCCCTCCACCCAGTCCCCGTGCCTCCCTTTCAGCCATCAGAGGGTGCAGCCCAGCTCTCGCCCAGGTGAGAGCTTCACATTCAACAAGCAGAAAGCCCCAGGTCATCTCTTTCCACTAAGTGAAGCCTGAGCTGAGGTTCCCCAGTCTCCCCATCACCCATCCAGGGACTCCAGGGGCTTGGGGTGCTTCTGTGCTGCGGGAAACTGGCCACGCACGGGACATTTGCAAGGTGGTTTCTTGCAATCGCAGCCCTAAGGTGTGTTCAAGACCTGACACTCAAAGGCATCTGAAGAAGGGATTTCTGTACCCATGAAGCCTCTCCAGGTGTTGCAGCCCTCCCCACACACCTCATGAACTAACAGTACTATGAAAACAATGTGCAAAGCGTTATCAGAAAGGGGCTGCTGGGATGACTTACTGACCCATACAGGCAATCAGCTTATGATATGAGGGATGGGATCATGTCGGCTGAGCAGGCACAGCTGCTAATGTTATTCTTGTTCATCAGAATACTTAATCCGACTTTTTTTTTTTTTTTAATAAAAATAAATCCTCAATGACTATTTGCCTGAGGCTTTAGTTAGAGCAGCTAATGGGGCAGTCACGTGAACTGAAACCTCCGTATGGAGTAGCGAACAGTATCAAGATAGCAGAACTCAAGTAGGGAGGGCAGGAGGAGCCCAAATGTGGGAGAAAAAATACATGCAAAATGCTCTGCTGTGAATGCGCAGGGGTGTGAAACCTCTGGATGAATGGGTGTGAGAAGGTCTCATGTATCCATATACAAGCCTGTGTGGGGAGAGGTCAGGAATTGCAATTTCCCTTGGAAAAATCCCAAACAAATGTCAGGGTCACAAGCCCTGGGGATGGGAAGCTCTCCTCTTTTGCCCCTGCGAGCAAGGGTTCGCAGTTGTGGGTCACCCCATGCAAAGCCAGGTACCTCCACCAGCCCTAAGTCCTGCAGTGGTGCTGGGACGTGGTGCAGAGACGACATGCAACAAGCCACGTCCTGGCACACAGAAGCGAACCTCATTCAGGAGACAGCAAAGAGCACGTGCAGCCCCGCACTGATGCCAGGAGGCGAGTGCTGGCACCATCCTGCTCTGCAAAGATGCGTCCTGGCGCCCGCCGGGCTCCCCGCACCCTCCTGGCTTTACAGGGAGCCATGCACCAGCGGATTGCCTGTGCTCCTGACACAGCCCACCAGCCAAAGGAATGATGGAGAGCCTTGAAAAAGGTTTAAAAGGTTTAAAACCTCAGCCAGCTGATGGAGAGACCTTGGCAAGAGGAATGCCAGAGAGGCATACCCAACCCTTGAGCAGGAGGCGTTACCACGCAATATTTTTTTGTAGCCTTTTTTCTTTAGTTTTATTTACAGTCCCCAATTATCCTCCTCTTCTAAGCAGCCAGAGCAGCTCACACCCACTTTTCTTTGGGCACAGTATCCTCCTGAGCCAAGTCCTGAGCTAAGTCCTGAGCTGTCCATCAGTGCCACACAAGTCCTGCAGCCAACAAGTTTCCAAGGCTCGCATGGCATACAAAGGAAAGAAAAGAAAGGCCGGAAGATTAGACCCTGAGCTGAAACTAATTGTTCAATAAGCCATGAACAATATAGCGTTCGTGCGGTTTGCTTCTCTGCCTTTCATCTGCGGGAAGGAAAAATAAACAGTACAGGGTGAGAGGTGCCAAGAGCCAGGATGGGTTATAGGCAGGGGCACGGGCAGGAGAGCCAGCATCTGAACTAGGACAGAGCCACGACGCTCTCTCCTAGTCCCGTAACAACACGGCCTGCTCTCACGAGTGAGTTACTTCACCGAGGCTGTCAGTGCTTTGGTCAAGGAGGACTCGATTCAGCTCGGAGGAAATCAACGGTGTGATTCCCAGGCCAACAACATTGGAGTCTAGTGCACAAAGGAGATGAGAAATAAGACCTTATATTCAAGGCTATTATTCTGGGAACAGCAGCGTCTCATTCAGATTAGATTAATTGACAGGAATAAAAAAGAATATGTTAATAACTCTGGACATACAGAACATTTTTATTCATGCTGGAATGAAGCCCAGATGTAATAGACTTGCACAGACACCCCCCATCTCTCCCCCTCCTCAGTGCAGTTGGTACAATCAGCAATTTCTTTCCTGATCCTTAATAAACTAAGGGCAGGATGGGATCTGGGGCACCCTGTGAGACAGCATCCTAGCAGCCTCGGCACGAGGCAGATTGCTGGTCTTCGCCCGACTGCAAAAATTAACCATCTACCCAACATATGGGTCCCAGAGAGTCTCCTGCAGAGCCCACTCCTCCCTCCACCCCCCACCCCCCCAAGCAGGATAATCCCCTTATTGTTATTTAGAGACACAGAGATGGATCTGATACACAACCCCAAAATCCTTGTGTCTGGAAAGGGCTGAAGAAGAGGAAGATCAGAGAGATTCACCTCCCATGAAGGGGAAGAACTGAAGAGTCAGACCCAGACTGCCCTGAAATCTGTGAGCATCTGAAATTTGGATCCAGACCCAAATTTCTCAGATGCAGCCCAGCTCCATCAGCATGTTGTGTGCCCGTACAACAGGCTTGCTGCAACCTAGCAACTAACAGCTGACTGCCCCGATGAGCTCGAAGCTTAAGGAAGAAAAAAGAGGATCAACTTCAAAACAAGGACAACAACCAAAAAACCACTGAGGAGTTCAGGTACATGAAACCTAGATATAAGGAACATAATTTTTTACTATGAGGGAAGTGAGACACTGGCCCAGGTTACCCAGAGAGGTGGTCGATGCCCCATCCCTGGAAACATTCAAGGCCAGGCTGGACGGGGCTCTGAGCAACCTGGGCTAGTTGGGGATGTCCCTGCTCACTGCAGGGGGTTGGACTAGATGGCCTCTAAAGGTCCCTTCCAACCCAAACCATTCTGTGATTCTATGAAATGTAGTAGCACAAAATCAGCCTGGCCAGGGGAGCAGCACCTGGAAAACTCCAGCAGTTCTCCCTTCTCTGGCTTTGAGTTACCAACCCTGAGGCTCCTGCATGGGTTGGTAACTCAAAGTTAAAGGTAAAGCTTCCAGCTTTGGACCCGAATTGGGGTGCCCAACCTCCCTCTGTGAGCATAGCACAGTCCAGAGCAAGTGAAATTGTTGCAAGCATTTGGCATTCAGAGAAGCTTCCCAGTGAATGGCAGGGAGGTAATGATGTGGCTTTACACAAGCACATGGGCAACAGGATTGCCTGCACCAGATCCCGTCATCAGACACTATGCTGCCTAAGTAGATGGAGTTTAGTCGAGGCAACTGGAAGGACATGTCACTAATGAAGCAGTCACAGAGATAAACAGGACCAGCATCTTTAAGTCAAGATTGCCAAACATTTGCTCTCCAAACACAAACCCAACCACGCTGCCTGCTCATGTGGCGTGGAGGAGAACAAACCCTTGAGCACAGGACCCAGAGATGTGCTACCCCAGCCCAGTGCAATCCTGCTTTTCCTCCTGCTTCACGACTCAGTGGCTAGACACATCCAGGAGGCAAATCCCAGCTCAGACAGACCAGCTGGGGCCTGGCAGGGAAGCAGGGGAGATCTGCAGTGCTGCAGCACGTACCTGTATAAGATACTTCATCACCTGAAAAGAAACAGGCAACTTAATCAGCTCTAAGCAGCCCATCAGCTCTAAGATGGCCATGATATGCTGAGACTGGATGGGCACCAGCTCACCTTTCAAAGGTCCCATCATTTGGGCCGTTTTACTGCAGAACAGAGAGCCTCTCAAATGTTGTGTCCCACAAAATTAATCTCTCTTCCTTTCACACATGGTCTCAGTGCCACCATACAGGGGCTAGATGAAGAAAAACATGTTTTATTCCTTCTCAGAGCCTGTCATCCCTGAAAAACAAGAAATCCTGCATTGCTTTGTTCATGCTCCAAAATCAGTGCAAGGTCAGATGCAGAGGGAACTAAAATCCAGTGAAAACTTTCTGTCTTCCAACCTAGAAATAATCAGAAAGTCCGTCAATGTGCCCCAAAGCAGCCAGGAATAGCTGGCATGGAGACAAGAGGCTAAGGCTGTGGGGCCTTTGGGGAATATCTTGCAGCCATTTGGAAGCAGGATGCCAATGTGCTGCCATGTGCTGTCCCTGACTCAGTGCCCAGACCTACTCAGAACATATACTCCTTGCTGGAGTTAAATTTCCACCTTTTTCCAACACTCCTGGGACTGCACAGCTGAGGCAAATGCAACTCTTCTCTCTACTCTCTTCCCAGATGCCATGTTGTATCCCCAAATCCTTCCATGAATCAGCAGGGAACCTTATCGACGTGCTTGTTGTGGCAGCAGAATTAACTGCTGGGGTGATTTTACCAGAGCAACACGTCAATCCCATTTTCTATTATTAGGCATCTGTGTGTTATGTTCATTGATCCTGGACACTAAATTTCCTCAGGGGTTAACAATACTTTCAACACACGGACAAAAATCCATGGAAGCTTAAAGAATACTCAAGTGCAAGATTCCCAGAAGTCCCCGGAGCCAGTGTTTTCTTCAGTTTACACAGACACATCAATATATCTCCTTAATTTCATTTCACTATTCCTCCTGTATAGTACATACGCTCCCCCTAGATTGACGTGAAGGAGTATTTTTATGACAGATAGGAAGATATACTGCCTCACTCATTAGGTGTACCTTGTGTTTTGTGAGCTTGATGGTCAGTCTTCAAGACCAGAGCAAAAATGTGTCTAATTCCTTTGTTTTCCACAGGAATTAAAAGTAAGTATTAAGGCCTCTTGTGGATGCAATGTGTGATTCCAAAGGGATCCTATTATAAAAGTCTAATTAATGTCCTATTACGAAATGAGATCCCATGAATATTCCCATTAGCTAAGCAAAGATGGGCAGAGATTTTAATATGCAAAATCAACAGCAAATAGGTAAATGGAGTCTAAATGAACAGTCCAGGGTAGATGAGAAGAGCAGAGAGATACCAGGTAGAAGGATGGGAGATCACCCAGAGACGTAGTAATAGAAAGAGGCATACAGTAGCTTGGCACAATGGAATCATAGAATCATTAAGGTTGGAAAAGATCTCTAGGATCATCAAGTCCAACCATCAACCCAACACCACCATGCCTCCTAAACCATGTCCCTAAGTGCCACGTCTACACATTTTTTGAACACC
>VZTV01121635.1:10222-20402 GCA_013400875.1 Anhinga rufa
GCTCCCCCGCGCCCTACCCGCCGCTGCCCCACGCCTACGGCACCGGCGGGCAGCTGGGCGCCGCCGAGCCCGGACCGCGGCACGGAGCCTACCCCGGCGGCCCCGACAGGTTCGTCCCGGTGCTCTGAGCCAGCCCGGGAGAGGCCGGGCGGCTCGACGGCGCGGACCGGAGCCCGGGAGAGCGGCGGGCTGCAGGGCTCGCCCGGCGCCGCTGGACCCCCGGGGCCGCCCAGGAAGATGCTGGAAGACCTTGGGCTGCGCCGCGGCATCCTGCCACCTGCCTGGGCCTCCCGGCAAGGAGCGCTGCCACCAGCCGTGGGGGTCTGGGGGGCCCTGCCCAGCCCTGTCTGCTCTCGCCAGAGAAGCCCGAGGGGCTGCCAAGTGCCTGGATGGGGCAAACAGCCCTTTCCTCTTCTATTGCCTTTCCTGGGACAAGTGCTCAAAGCTTCCTGGCAGGCTCCCACCCTCCCAGCACACTCAACTGGGCTCCCTGGTCTATCCAGGAAGATCCCACCTTTATAAATCTCTCCACTCTTGATGATTTTATTCACAGAACAAAACATTTGCTGGGGCGGGGAGGAGAGAGGCAGGAGGAAGCGTTCCCCGGCCTTGTCCAGCCAAAGCTGTAAAAGCAGGATGCGTGGCACTAACGTGGTGGCACGTCCCTGATGTTGCACAGGGCTATCGTGTTAGTGCCAGGCTTTGCACCAACAACATGGTCAGGGCTGGAGAAGGTTTGGATGCTGGGGGTTGCAGCTAAACACAGCAAGTCAGATCCCTCCAGGGGTCATGCTGTGTGCTGCAGGGGTGGGAAAATGGTGGAACTGGAAGTATAAAAACTTTTACCATGGGCATGCTCAGCCCCTGGAAGAGGGTCGCAGAGAGGCTGTGGGATCTCTGCCCTTGGAGGTCTTCCCAGCTTGACTGGACAGTGCCTGAGTGACCTGATCTGGCTTTGGAGTTGGATCCAACACTGAGTTTGGACCTGCTCTGAGTGGAGACCTGGTCCAAAGATCTATGGAAGTCTTTACATCCTAAATTATTTTGATCCTAAGGTCAGCCCAGCTCTGTAGCCCAGAGAAATTGGCATTTATGGGGGAAGATTTTCCTTCCCGAGACAAGTGAGAGAGGCAGGACATGGTGCCTCTTCATCTGTGATTGCTCTCCTTTCAAACTTTCCTAGGAGGGAAAAAAGGCTAGAGGAAAACATGGAGAGGGGACAACTGATAGGCAAATAGATCCATGGGGCAACTCAAGCAAATCCCTCCCAACAGATCCCACCACCCCTGGAAGGGACCCAGAGAGGTGGTGGATGCCCAGGGCTCTGCCTGGGGCTGCGAGTGGAGAAGAAGCCAATGCAGCCCTGCTACTGTCCAGATCTTATCCAGCTCCTTTTTCCTGTGGAGGTGGGAGCCTGTGTGACCAGGGCCAGGAGGAGGTTGGTGAGGGGTACTGCAGCATGGTTGGGCCTTGAACAGGGGGAGGTAGGTGGGAAGTGCAGCCAGAGCTGTAGCAGGAGCTTTGGAAGAACAGAGAGGGTGCCACATGCACCAGTGTCTCTCTCACCACAAAAGGGTACAGACCATTGTATAACTCAGCCTGGAAGAGACCATGGGAAGTTTTGTTCTGACCTTGTGCTCAAAGCAGGGTCAGCTATGAGTCAGACCAGGTTGCTTGGGGCTATCTAGTTGAGTCCTGACAACCTCCAAGGATGGACACAGCACAGTCTCTTTTGGCAATGTGATTGTCCTCATGCAGGAGAAGTCTCTCTTTGTACCCATTCAGCACATCTCTAGTCTCATTTCATGTCTACTGTCTCCTGTCCTGCTGCTGTGCATTGCTGCAAAGAGCTGATCCCATGAAGACACCTGTACCTTCTGCTCCATGGAGGATTTTTCAGATGAGGTCCTCAGCAGTATGAAATTTATGTAGGGGCAGGTTCCTTGCCTTCTCTGGGTGCTAATGTCCAGGTATCCAAGTGGGACATGAGAGGGAGGAAATGGAGTGAAGCAGGAAGGTGGTTGAGGTCCCCGCAGCAGAGTGTGAGGTGGAAGCTCAAGCCATCTGCAGTAGGTGGACAGGAAAAGCTGTATGGCTGCCTTCCATGGGGCTCTGCAGTAGGAGATGAGTGTTGGGTTCAAGGTGCCCATCCCTCTCTCAGAGCAGTCAGGATGGCATGTGGTGGGTGAGCCACCTCATGGGCTGGGAGGCTGGAGCTGGCCTGGCACTGCTGCCCCTTGTCCATCTGGACTTGCGGTACTGCAGGAAACTCGGCTGCCTGTACACCGAGCTGGGGAGGTTACGCTGCTGTCAATGGGGGGCACAGGCGGCAAGTGTAGGCCTCATTCAGATCTTTGGTGTGGTGATGTGAATTGGGTTTCTCCCTTCTTTGCTTTACCTCCTAAAGAGCTGCCTTGTCTCTTTGGATGTCCTTCTTGTTCCAGCCATGTCCAGAAGCTGCTTCCATCCTGGAGAGAGAAGAGTTCTGCCTCTGCGGCTTGGCTGCCTCAGCCTGGGGCAAGTCTCCTCAGCAGCCATGCTAGCTCCTCTCCCAACTTTTCCCTTCACCAGCTGGAAGAGAAGCTGTAATCCTGGCTGTGCCAGCTCTTAGTTTTTTGACAGCTGCCTGCTGGCTCTCTACTTTCATCAGCTGCAAGGACTGGACTGTGTCCCTTTACTAGCAAGTCATGCTGACCCATTTCTGGTTTGGAGGTAGCTGGGAGAGGAATTGTCCTGCCTCTTAATGCCTTCCTTCCTTCCTGTAGGAGCAGTTATCAGTGTGGGCCAGATCGTTTTCCTGAGCCTCGAGGTCTTTGGGCCCTTTTTCCCCATTACGTCAACCTGGTTTTATTCTCTGCTCTAGCTAGCCTGGTGCTAGTCTAAGGTGCAGTCTAAAAAAAAAAAGTCACCAGTGATGATACAGCTCCTGTGTAAGCTGCTCCTGACCTCAGATAGCATCTGTAGCAAGTTCAGGGAGTAAAACTCAGTGTCTGTAGGACATATGTGATAGGTCCTGATGACACAGAAGGCACAAATTGGGTAGGTTCAGTTGCGTATTGTTTGCAGATAAGGTCTAAAAGCTTGTTCTTATTTCTCTCCAGATCTTTTATACTTACAAGCTAGGGAAACCAGACATACCTAGAAAGTACACTTTCTGCAGCAGGTGCAGTGATGAGCCTGTTGCATCAAGGACCTAAGACACATGGCCACAAACTGCTTAAACTTAAGCTACAAGCAGCTGGAAAACCTGTGCAGGAACTTTGCTCTCAGTGAAGAGCTACATGGACCCTTCAAGGGACTCTATATCTGTGAGGGGTCTCAGTCCTTTGGGGTTTTTGAGAGGAAGCTATACCTGTCCTGTAGTAGTGCTGGCAATACTCCCAACCTGCCGCTTGCATCAGGCCTGGAGACTGCAGAGTTCCCTTCCCACCAGCACTGCCGTGATTTTGTGGCTCTCACAACTTCTCTGAGCTGTCATGCAGGCTCACATGCAAAGGGTGAGCTGAACATTACAGATCTGTCCAGGCTCTACCTTGTGGCAGCAGGATGTGCTGACCCTGCGCTTGTGCATGTGGCTATGTGTCTCATGCAATTGCATGACTGCAGACAGAGGAAGATACGGTTTTCATATCCCTGGGGAGCCATGGGGTTGAGTCTGTCTGTGAGGATATGGGGATATGCCATGGGGATATGTTAGACAATTGGATCTCGCTGTATGCTTGTGCCATGGGGATATGTTAAACATTTGGATCTCAATATATTTTTGGCTGGCACTTTGCTTGTAATTCTCAGGCACCATCCAAGGAAAATTTTGATTTCTGGAAGTTTTATTGTAAATATCTGAGGGCTTTCCTTTTAGCAAAGTTACTCTTAAGTTTAAAACTAGCTTTTGGTTTCTGGGAGATGAGTCCAATAGGTTTGGATTATAACCCTGTAGGTAACACTATGTGTAAACACTGATGAGAAGAGAGAAGGGCCATCAAAGTGTTCATTCCTCAAAGGACAGAGCCTCTCAGTTCCTATTCTGCCCGAGTTCTGGTACAGTCAGGCCCTGTGCTTGTGGTTTGTGGAATCCAGGTGGATTGTTACAGCCTAGGAGAACATTTTATTCTGTATTGGAGATTTTTTGTATTCACTCTTCTACTTCATTTGTAATGGAAATAAATCTTTGTTCTGTTGTTTGTAATGAAGTGCCTCTCAGTTTTTCAAGCCTTCCCTGCACATCTGAGATCAGGAGAGCGATGTGTGCCATGTGCTACTCCCTGCATTTTGCTGTTCCTGGCTTTTTTTGGTCTGCTGGGATTGCTGAAGACATTGGAGGGAGGGAGAGAGAAAGGGAGGAGGTGGCAAGGCCAGGACAGACAGAGGTGGCTTACCATACTTCTGCAACCCCTTGAGTTACCAGTCTGCTTTCAGGGTCTCCTGTCAGCCCATAAGCATGCCCCAGACATCAGTGCATGAAGTTCCACCCTCTGCTAAAAAGGGGCAGGTAGGGAAGCCATGGCTACTACCTGTGCAGGAAAACTCCGCTGCCTGTACACAGAGCTGGGGAGGTTATGTTGCTGTCAATGGGGGGCACAGGCTGAGAGATGGGCAGGAGAATTGTGCTTGACATTAATTACTCTCTGGCTGCTCCAGCATGGAGCCAGTCCAGCTGGAGAAGGTTTTACTTCTGCAGACAATGTTATGTTGCCTATCCTGTGGCAGCAGCACCAGAAATGCTTGGTCTTGCCTCTTGCACCCCAGGCCAGTGAGTTTTTTTGGCTGCGGAGATTGGAGTTCCTAAAGCCGCAGGCTGACCTGTATTCACCTTGTGCAACAGCAACATCTGTGGGAACAATTCATCAAGCAACAACCATAGCTAATGGGGGATGTGACAGGCCTTCAGGGGCAACTCAGGTAACTCCACGGCTCAGGGCAATGATCTGGCTTGCACATGGCTAAGACAATGACAGATATTGCCCCTTCTCCTGCTGAGGGGGTGGTGACCAGCTTCCCAAGGCCTTTTGAAGGGAAGCGAGCTCTGCAGCTGGTGCACCGTCAACAGCCCAAGCTGCCTGGAGGGCTATGAGTGAGATGGGAACAGGTAGTTTAATCTGCTCAGTTATCAAAGGGCAGATAGGAGGGTCTACTTTAATAGCTCTGGGACTCCCAGGTATGAGTTATCTGCCTTTGGAAGAGGCCAAGAAGTGCATCAAATTTATGAGAAGGGAGTAGGCAGGAGAAGGCAGGGAAGGCAGCTGCCATTTGGCCAGGAGGGACTACATTGGAGGGAGTCCAAAGCTTAGTGAGTTGTAGAGGTCAGTCTGCGCAGCTGGAGATGGGCTTTAGCTGCATCTGTTACCTAGAACTGCGATGCCAGTATTAGTGATCAGAGAGATGTCCCAGTTGTGCAGCACCTGGATGTGAACTAACGTGAGCACAGGAAGGCTGATGCTTGTTGGGGGGCTGACTGTAGAGTATGGTGTATGGGGATACAGTGGCACATGTTGGCATAAGGAATTGCTTCACACTCTTGTCTTGCTGTAGGCCTGGAGCCCTGATTCATAGGAGGCACTGTTTAGACAGCAGAGCTGATTTCTCAACTTGTTCCTCCTGTTCAAATTTATGTGTTCTCTCTGTCCGAGGCCAAGAAATCAAGATAGGAGATGGTGGCATCAGCTATACCTGGAAGCTGAGATTATTTATGGAAGCTACTTTTGGATCTGGAGCAGTCAACCCAACCCCTGCTTGTGTGGGAGAGGCAACAGGGGGTCTCGGCGGAGAGCCCCTGGCAGCCCCGGGGCTGCCAGACTCTGAACTCTCACCACCTCTGTCAGTATTTGAACACAGGGTGCAGCTGGTAGTCCCCAGGGTGAACATGGGCCAATAATGTAGTCTGCATGAAGTATCCTGGCCACAGTGCTTGCGCCAAAAGGAAAAGGAGGCTGTATCCTAGCCTCTTCTGATGATTGGAAGTCCATAGGGTCATTGTATATTCAGACTCAGATGTATGGCTGAAAGTGGCTATGGAGTAAGCAGGATGGTAGCTGTGGGCTGGCTCAGAGGAGCTCACTGAGCCCACTGGTGTCCCTTCTTTCTCTGATCCCAGGAAGCTCAGATTTACTAGCCAATTAGGGATTTGCAAACTGTTGTCTGGATGTGGACTACCCAAAGAGATCTTGACAAAGGAGCTAATGAGCAGCTTTCGACCTTTTTGTTCAGAGGTGGTCCTGAGCCAGCAACAGAGCTCTTGGTCTGATGGAAGAGACACAGCTCGCTTCGTGCATGAAGCCACCTGAGTCAATCATATTTGTGGCTGGCTCTTGCAAGGAGACCATCTGCACCTCATGTTGACCTCTTCCACTTGGAAAAGGCACTCATGAGTCCAGGCTGTCACCTTCTGAGGTTAACACACTGTGCCCCTAGGCTTCATACCACTTCTATAGCTATATGTTTTAACACATAATCTGTCATCAGGTTAGTGGTCACTGGAGTGCTGGCCCTAGACCTGGCCAATTAAACAGTGGCTCCCTGACCCCCCATCCCAACCCATCATACTGAATCTTGGATAGGCTAGTCAAAAAGTAGCAACCATGGAGATGTCTGCTGTGGTGGGAGCAGGAGGAGGCAGTGAGCCCACTGGGAGATCTTGCTGTGTAGATCAAGATCTGGCCATCTCATCTGAACAGGGTGGGGATCCCCAGAGCCATGGCAAATGGCACGTTATTTAGCTATGAACACTCAAATTCTGGCTTGTGTAAGTGACAGCCCAGTGCTGGACTCTGGAAAAGAATATTTGGTTTCACAAATATTCCCCTTGCTTGAATGCAGTAGTGGGATGGATCACAGTCCAGTTGTTCAAGCAGCAGCCAGTTGGATGTAGGCATAGATGTGCCAATGCGAATTTGTTCTCTTCTTAACTCCTGCCTCTGTCTCTTCCTGTGTAACACTCAAAATCTTGCTATGGATGGATGTCGTGGTTTAACCCCAGCTGGCAACTCAGCCCCACACAGCCACTCGCTCACTCCCTACCGGTGGGATGGGGGAGAGAATCAGAAAGGGTAAAAGTGAGGAAACTCATGGGTTGAGATAAAGACAGTTTAATAGGGAAAGCAAAAGCCGCATGTGCAAGCAAAGCAAAACAAGGCATTCATTCACCACTTCTCATGGGCAGGCAGGTGTTCAGTCATCTCCAAGAAAGCAGGGCTCCATCATGCACAATGGTGACTTGGGAAGACAAACACCATCACTCCAAACATCCCCCGCGTTCCTTCTTCTTCCCCCAGCTCTATATGCTGAGCACGATGCCATATGGTGTGGGATATCCCTGGGGTCAGTTGGGGTCAGCTGTCCCAGCCGTGTCCCCTCCCAGCTTCTTGCCCACCCCCAGCTACTCGCTGGTGGGGTGGGGTGAGGAGCAGAAAAGTCCTTGACTCTGTGCAAGCCCTGCTCAGCAGTAGCTAAAGCATCCCTGTATTATCACCACTGCTTTCAGCACAAATCCACAACATAGCCCCATACTAGCTACTATGAAGAAAATTAACTCTATCCCAGCCAAAACGAGCACAATAGAAAAGGGAACACTGTAAGTGAAGCCAAGGGTTTACCATTACTGTGTGCAGAAGTTTTAACAATATATTTTCAATTATTAGTCCCATAGTCCAAATTAATACAAACAAACCTCAGTAATGCAGCTGAGATTGCTATGTGCACACACACATAGAAATTCTTGATGTTATGTTCACCCTTCCTGTGTCCTGAGGTTGGTGGCTGGGAGGGGGTCTTACAACAAGTAACCAGCATCCTCATGTCTTTAATAGACATATCCTGATATTCCTGGTGAAGGTTTCCTCCTCTTCACCACGAGGCACATGGTGTTGATGGTGATGATTTCCTCCTTCTCAGTCTTGGGGTTCACTTAAGTTTATTTCTGTATGTATGTTGTTTTTCAGTTGTTCCAAATTTTTTTTTCCCGTTCTTGTTTTCTCTAAAATTGCCTTTACTTGAATAATATGGGCTTGCACTCCTGCAGCAATAAGTGACTGACCACTGCAATAGGCTGGGACCCATGGTGTTGACCTGGAACCACAGGCAGTTCAAGCCACACAGAACAAATAATTGTTATCAGCATAAATGAAAACAAATGTAGGTACTAGTTATCTGACCACTGATTACTGTCACAGCCAAGCAAGCTAAAATCAGCTAAGGCCCAGACATGACCAGCCAAGTCCCAATCCTCTGCACTGTGAGGTTGACCCAAAGCCGTGGCCCCTGAATAATAACCTATTTGCAAGCTGAATTTAAGACCAGGTCCTATCTACCATCACAACCAAGAGCCCCCACCCCAGTGGCTGGGAGAGGACTGTCCCTTGAGGTGTGTGAAGTTTCTTCTCCTTTCTGTGGTGTCTCAGGGCTCTACATCTGTTGTAGCCTGGTCTTCTGTGCTGCCAGCAGGCAGGTCTTGGGGGTGTAAGTGAGACAGATACAGCCTGGGGAGGGGGCTCCTCTGCTGGCATTGTGTCTACTGGCACCAAGCCAGAGTCCTTGCTGTGGGATGTAGGCTGGGAGCAGGGCTGGAGGCTGGGGAAATACGGAGAAGCAGTGGAAATCTCAGCACCTCAACCCTCACTGTGGATTTTCTGCTCATCAGTGATCAGCTACGCCTCACTTTGGCAAACAAAAGGAAACATGGATGGGAGAAATCAGAATGCAGCTCCATACATGAGAGCTCCCACCCATGAAGGATCCTGACAGCCCTAAACACCAACTCTGTGGGAAGGAGAAGCAGAGGGGAGATACAAAGTTTTCCTGAAAGATCTGCCTGAGGTTGTGGTGGCTGAGGTCTAATCACAGAATGGGGGGGTCCACCTTTTCTTTCACTAAGTGAACTACAGCTAATGTAAATTATTTGCTTGAGCACAGTCAACGGTGCAGGAAAGTCTGAGCTGTGCACTTGAGCAAAAATGCTTTTTAGCAAATGCACTTCAGATTGACTGGGATAATTATCCTAAACCCAAGAAAAATGCAATAGAAAGCGCTCCAAGCCCTGGCCCTTTGCCATGCACATAGCACTTCAAGGAGCTCTGGGGGCTGTAGTGGATGGAGTTTGGCTGAGCAAAAGCAAAGTGGACTGGGTGGTCTCATGAAAGCCCATATTCTCCAGATGCCCTCACATGGCTTTGTATAAAGGCCAACCTCACACCCCGGCTCCATTCTCCAGGCAAGAGCAGAAATGGCGGAGTTGCCCAGAGACGCCTAGTGAGTGGTCCCACTCTGCCGTGGTGTGAGGGGCTGTGCCTGGAGTGATACTGGTGGCTTCACTCATGGAGGAAGCAGAGGGTGATTCAGGCCTTAGACCTTTAGAAAACAGAAGTCATGTTGTGACGAACAGTTTTCCTTCTTGGGTCACCTCTTTCATATTTTGTCTTTGTGGAAGTTTTCCCCTCCCCTTCCCTCCTAGAGACAAGGCAAAAGGAAGCCCCACTTGAAGCAACCAGGGCAAGTGGTTTCAAGCCTCCCCACTTAAGTGGATATAAGACATGCTACCTCTCTGCCACAATAGGAGCTAGACTTAAATTTATCAACACTCACAGAATCACAGGTTGGAAGGGACCTCAGGGATCATCTAGTCCAACCTTTCTAGGAAGAGCACAGTCTAAACAAGATGGCCCAGCACCCTGTCCAGAGGAATCTTGAAGGTGTCCAACGTGGCCGAGTCAACCACTTCCCTGGGGAGATTATTCCAGTGGTTGACTGTCCTCAGTGTGAAAAATTTCCCTCTGGTGTCCAATCGGAATCTCCCCAAGAGCAATTTGTGTCCATTCCCCCTTGTCCTCTCCATGTGACTCCGTGTAAAAAGGGAGTCTCCGTCTTCTTTGTAACTACCCCTTAAGTACTGGTACACGGTGATGAGATCCCCTCTGAGCCTCCTTTTCTCAAGGCTGAACAACCCCAGTTCTCTCAGCCTATCCTCATATGGCAGGCTTCCCAGTCCTCCGATCATCTTGGTGGCCCTTCTCTGCACCCCTTCCAGCCTGTCCACTCCCAGCAGTGCAACAGTTAACACCTTTGCAGAGCAAAGCATCCATAAAAATGAGGTTCCTTCCTCACCTCTAACAGCCACCGCACCCCTGCTGTGGACAAGCCGAGTGAGATCTGGCCAGCTAACCCCCCCCCGGGCACGGCCCGGAGCGAGCGC
>VZTV01121635.1:20505-32380 GCA_013400875.1 Anhinga rufa
CCCCCCCGTGCGAGCGCAGCCCCGGGGGCCGGGCGCGGGCGGCCCAAGGCCGGCCTCCGGGTGGGCGCGGGCGGTGCTTCCCGCTGGAAATGCAAAGCCACTGCTTCGGGTACCCGGGAACTGGTGGCTGCTTCTTGCGCAGGACGTGATGCTCAGGTATAAAAACGCAGCGCTAGAGCTGCGCTCTCAGTCTGCAGTTAAACATTCCGACAAATTAGCAGTAATTTCCAGGGGCGTGTAATTCTGCGCTCAAACCGCATTTAGTGCTTTTGCAAATTACATGGAAGATGGTGCGTACAGAAGAGGGTTGAAAAAAGAATCATTATTAAAGCTATGAAGCTCAGATCGCGCTGTTTGCCACACAACCCGTGTCTTCATTTCTTTGCTCTCTGTCTTCTGTGTTTCATCAGTGAAAACCTCAGGCAGCCTGAGGGAGACAAAGGCACAATCACGCTCAAAGCCCCAAGTCCATCCAGACGGATTGAGTTTCAGCCAGTGGGGTGAGGCAAGTGGCCATTCCCCCTGCTTGATGTGGATGAGCCCACACCTGGAATACTGGATCTAGTCAGGGTAACCCAGTACGTTGTTACGCTGGACCCCAGTTGGAGGCCAATGAGATAGGGAGCTGGAGCACAGGACAGGCTGAGGGAACTGGGTCTGTTCACCTGGAGAAGAGAAGGCGAGCATGGAGTCTAACTTGCAGTCCTGAAGAGGGTTACAAAAAAGATGGAGCTAGGGTCTCCTCTGAAGTGCACTGTGATGGGGCAAGAGGCAAGAAGCAAATGCTCTGATGAGGGAAAGTCTGGCTGGACATAAGGAAAGACCTTCTTCCCATGAGAGTGGGGCAGCCCTGAGGTGGGGACCAGAGAGGGGGAATATCCAATATCTTGGAGGTGGTCAACACTTGGTTGGAAAAAGCCCTAAGCAGTCTGGTCAGAGTTGCCCATGCTTTGAGCAGAGGCTGGATTCAAGATTTAGGTTGGCTATTGGGAAAAGGCTCTTCCCCCAGCGGGTGGCGGAGCACTGGCACAGGCTCCCCAGGGAGGCAGTCACGGCACCCAGCCTGCCGCTGTTCAGGGAGCACTTGGACAACACTCTCAGAGACATGGCGTGGATTTGGGGCTGTCCTGCGCAGGGACAGGAGCTGGGCTCGGTGACCCTTGCGGGTCCCTTCCAGCGGAGGACGTTCTGTGATCTCCAGAGATCTCTTCCCACTTAACTTTTTCTACAGTTACATAATTTCCTGGTGAAACAGGAAGAGCCAGGCCAGCCAGTGGAGCACAGCTGGAGTCCATGGCAGCCCTGGCAGTATTAGAAAGGTATTTATTTAAATGGTGAACACAGAACAGAAAGGATTACAGCTAACATGCTCTGAGCAGGAAACAGTAGCCAATAAGGGAGTGTGTATTTGCTATCACCAGGATTTACTGCTTAAAGTCAATATTGGTAAATCAACCAGAAAGCGTTCTTATCTCTGCAAGACCAGGCTCTTGTGGGGTGGAATGACTTTTCATTGATCTCTGGTGGGTTCTGGCTCTAAGCTGCTGGCCCACTTCTTTCTGCTTAGGCTTAGCTATGACTTCACTTCTGCAAAGGACCAGAAAACCCTCCCTGCCCAAAACATCACCCGTGAGCAACAGTCTGCCACAAATCACCCCTTTCTGAAAATGCGGGGGACCCCGTTTCACAGGAGCAATTTGAGAAGTGGGAAGCCAGTGTGCACAAACCAACCAACCTCTCTTCAGCCATAGAGCTGGAAGCATGCTTCCTTGAGGATACTGGGAGGTAATTGGCAGTGGACAGAGGAGAGTCTGGTTCTCCTGGATATGATGTCAGCTTCCCTTTCCTCAGCTGCTCTGTCATGTCTGTCATCCCACAGGATAGACCACCACTCTCTGCAGGACAAGGGGACAGGACCTGTGGTGCTGAGATGAGCTCACAGCAGCATGGTCAGCCCAGCCCAGGTGACATTAACAAACACCAAGCTGTATCTCACAAGTGAGGAGACAGTCATAGTGGTCATACCCACTGCATATCACAGCATGCCTGCCTTGGTCTGTGTGGCTCAGGCAGCAGGTCAGAGTGCCCTGGAGAGCCTCACACAGCCCTTTCACTGACACAGCACAGCAAGGAGAGCACTGTGTTGGGCACGCTCTCCTTCTCTTCTCCAGGTGAACAGACCCAGCTCCCTGTGCTGGCCCTATAGCTCAGAAGCCATCTCCCTGCACCCGTCAGCCACTCTTTATCTCCAGGAAGGCTACAGTCAGTTAAAGGTCTCTGACCTCCCCCAGTCTTCCCCTTCATGTCATCCCAGAGGGTGACAATTTCCTTTATTGGACACTCTGTTAATGGCCCTGGGTAAAGACATCTCTCTGTCACATGTCTGCAAAACAGCAGCTTCCCCCCCCTAGATACAGCCACCCTTGTCAGGCCATCCCCAGCTCCATTCAGACAGCAGGACACACCTCAGGGATGCAGATAGACCCCCAAGTGTCCAGCTTTGCACATGAACCCCATCTGTATAAGCAACAGCTCTGTTATCTGTCCTCTTGTCAGAGAAAGAAACAGTGGGTTGCAAGTGAAAGTGCTGATAAGGAGGGTTTTTATCTTTCCCTTGGCTGTTTTGCAATAAGACTTGTTGCTTGTAGGCACACCTTTCTTGCCGCTGCCAAGAGAAGCCAGTGAGAGTGAGAGCAGCTCTAAGACAGAGCGCGTGTACCCAGGGTGACTCCAGGACCTTGCGGCCACCAAAGGCATCTCTGCAGGGATGGACAGAGGTGCTTTCTCTGGTTCCTGTGAGCCTCTACCCACGGAGAGCTCCCCAGCCCTCTCAGGGGGCTCGCAGGATCGGCACCACTGCCCATGTGTGTTTCAGCAACGAGTGTTGCCCCATGTTCACAGAGATCCTGCCCTGCCAGGCCTTTGCCACCTCTGACAGTTCCACTTCAACACCAGAGGAGGGGAGGCATGGTTGTTTTGTGCACTCCTTGACCGACAGGGGCTGTGAGATGAGTCTAAAGCCTCCCAGAAGTTGCTTCTCCCCAAAATCTAAAGAGCAATGGGAACCAGGAGAGCCTAAATGTCTGCAGACATGGAGGTGGGCAGCGTGGCTCATTCATTCTCCCTGTGAGCACTGCAGAGGGTTAGAGAACTGGAAAGAGCCATCAGCTCTTGCTGGCCCCCACCATGGCACATGTGGGGCTCTGCCAGGCAGAAGGGTCTCCTGGCCTGCTTGGCAGCAGCAGACCCTACAGCCCAGCCTCCTTGCAACATGGTGTTGGACACCACACTTGCAGGAGGACCCCAGCACAGCTTTTGTGATGGTGCTCAGCCATAACTTGTCTTCCTGCCTCTGGCTCCCCTTCAGGCCAGTGCAGCCTCAGCTGCTTTCACCCAGTACCTTGGTCTGGGGTCCTCCCTGGCTACAGCTCCCTCCATGCTACAGGGCTTCTGCAAGACCCTCAGGTTATGCCTTAAGTATTTGGGGTTATGAACAAGGTTTGGGTAGTTCATGGCAGAAGGTGAGAGATCTTGCTCTGCTCCCACCAGTGCTAGTCACTCAAGGGGAAAGCACAACCTCATGTTAGCCAAAATGTCTATGGAAACCAAAACAGTGCCAGGACACCTGCATAGGGAGACCCATCCCTCCAGGACCTGCCTGTGGGGAATGGGCTGCATTTGCTTGGTTGTGGAGCTGCTGGATGCTTTCTGCTTTGACACCCACCAGGTGCTTTAGAGCTTCTGGTGGTGTAACTCCAGAGGTCATCCCAGGATTTTGGGGTGGGAAGTGCTAAGCGCCTGTGAGCACTTACCCCTCATGTGATGTCCCTGTGACCAAAGCAGGGGTGGGTGTCTGTGATGTCCATCCTGTTACTGGAGAGACAGTGTTACTGGTGTCACCAGTGAGATGTCACATCTTCTAGGACGCAGAGCCTGCAGGGTTCTGGGACAGCGGCAGTGACATGTCCTGAGACACAAAAAATCCATAAATCCCCCAAATCGAGGGTGACCTCAGGGCCTGGTCAGCCCTGTGTTCTGGGAGACAGACCCTTGGTAAGTCAGATAATGGCAATAGAGACCTCCACCCCAAGAGGATAAAGACTCTCTGTGTCAGGATATTACAGGAATGTAAGACAGCCACCACCCCTGCCATGCACAGGAGAGAAGACCACAAGACCTGAAATGTGGGAAGAGAGGGTACTCCTTCCTGGCTTCAGGAGAAATCCTGGGTGCGTGACTGGGGAGCCAGGGACACAGCAGCTGTGCAGAGTGGCTCCTGTCTTTGCCTCAAATGGCATTTCCCTGACAAAAGTGTATGGTTCAGCCAAGTTTCAGCCTGTCGCACTCAGCTGATTTCAACCACCATTTGTTTGCCTACTGCAGCGGCTCATTAAGGTCAGAATGAAGTTGCCCAGAAATTGAAAACAAAATGCTTTCCAGGTTTTAGGAAAGTAAGCCGTGTGCTGGGGAGGAAAACAGACTGTGAGAAACACCTTCAGACTGAAGATAATAGCACACGGGGTTTTTCAAGGAAGAGAAGAAGGCCATGCCCAGACACCTCCAGCCAGCTAAAAACCACGGTGGGTTTCAGCTTTGCAACACCACTTGCATTTCTGCAAATCAGAAATGACTTTCAGAAACGCAGAGGGGTGCTAGTCTGTACACTTAAACTGTGGTGTGGTAGGGCACCATGCAGCCTTCTGTGGGACCACCACCCAGATGAAACAGCCTGCCAGCAGAGAGGGCAGAGGTACTCATGAGCCACAGGCAGCAGGCAACTCGCAAAGCGACCACATTTCCCCTCATTGTAACATGAAAGAAGCATAGAAAGCGGACCAAGAGTCTACAGGCTTTATTACTACCAAGGAAGAAGCTGATCAAAATCACTTTCCGGTTCTTATGAGTGTTTGTCAGGCAGGAATCAAAACATAGAGCCAAAACCTGAAGAGAATTAGAATAGAATGTATGTGCTCTCTTCATTTTCCTCTTGCTCATTTTCCAGAGTAGTATTCAAAGCTTCTGGTATTTCTTCTTCTGCTGGTTTCAGTACCTCCTCTTCACCTATAAGGCATGTAAGAGACAGATCATTTTATACTGGGGGGCTTTCATGTGTTACCCCTCCATGCTGTGCTAAAGCCCCCATGGCCAGGTTCCTGCGATTGCCTGTGATGTTAGCTGGCTCCTGGTTGTCTGCCTGCTTTTCAAAGGACACAGCAGTCCCAGGAGTTGTGGAGGGGAGCTGGAGAGGGTAAAGTCCTGGTGCATTTAAAGACAGGAGACAAATAAATGCAGCCCTGATGCTTCCCCATTTCTAGATGTCGGGCTGGGAGCTGGACTAGTGTGATGTGCCCCACCCAGCCCCCATTCTCCAGATGCAGAATGCTTGTTTTCCATGGCACAAGGGCATTGCATGTCTTGCAGCAAGGGGCCTCTTCTCCCCTGGCACAGACATTGCTGGAAATGCAGTAATCGGGGGTCAGAGGGTGCTCACCTCCTCTGAAGCAGATTCTAGGTTTTACTGGTTTTGAAGCAACCTGCATGCTTGGCCCACTGACAGCTAAAGCAAATGTGCTCTCCTCTTCCCAAGCCAGATCTGGGAGCAACTCCTGCTGGCCCAAGCTGTGTTAGCTGTAAATGGATTTCCTGAGCCCAGATGGCAATCTGCCGTTCAGAGCAGCTTAGTGCCCTCCATGCATCAATCCTGGGCAGGTCCCAAAGGGGTAGTTCCCTGCAGACACCCACCCCTTGCCCTAGTGCCCATCCTCCCCACCCTTCCCCCTCCCTACTCCCCTCAATGTCAGCCCTGAAACTGGGTGGTCTGTGGTCAGAGCATGTCTGGGCTTTGGCTCTCCCTGACCAGCTCTGGCCTCAAGAGACCGCATCTTCTCTCCATAGCATCTCTGCCCTAACCTGGCTCTTGGCAGACCCACAGAGGTGTCCTTAGGACAAGGAGCTATTTAGGACCAGGGACCACAGTCCCTATGCCAACAACTTAACTAATGGTAGTGGGCTTTCTATCACTCCCTGTGACCTGGAGAGCCGTATCTGACCCCACAGCCTCAACATCCCCCCTGCTCGTTTCACAGCTACCCAAGACACATTTGGTGGCATAGGGACCTGTGCCCTAGTGGTGCCACAGGCTGGTAGTTCAGGTGGGCTAACCTTGGCTGACAGTCCTCAAGAGGTAGCACTGTACTGCTCCCAAGCCCCCACAGGGCCAGTAGCTCTCTGGCAGCTCACCTGTGGGATCCTGGCTCCTGGCTGCCAGCTCGCCCTCCGTTGCTCCCTGTTGCATTCCACTGACTGGGTCATGGATGGTCAGCACAGGCAGCTGTTGTTGATGCACGGGCTTAGGTGGTGCTGGTTTGGAAGGCACCGGCTCAGCCTCCTCCTGTGGGGCAGGCTGGTGGTCCAGCTCAAGTTCGGGCTCCAGGATGGGCTCTGCTGCCAGCAAGTGAACCCGTCCTTTCCTGCCTCCTCTGCTTGTTCTTTGCCGCTTGCTCTTCTGCTCCCTGCCAGGGGGTTTCACAGAGGTGAGGAGTTGCACATGGGGCAGAGGACTTTCCCTCCTGCCCTGAGGCCACTTTGCCAGGCCCCTGGCTGTGATCACAACCCAGTCCATCCCCAGCCCCGAACGGCAGCCTTCTGTGGCTGCATCAGGTGGCAGGAGCTTGGGCACTAAATTTTTCCCTGGCCCCATGCTGTAGTTGAGGATTGCTTGCCACCCAACCCACCACCTACATAACCCACCTCCTGTCCATCTCTGCCCCCCTGACGCCTGCCTAGACCTTCAGAGCTACCAGCTGCAGGTCACCTTTCCCCACTGAAGACTGATGGGGCACAGCTCGGCTCTGTCCTTGTGGGAAGATGGAGGGGCGGGGCTGCTATGCCTGGGCTCAGGTTAAGTGCACCAAGAAAATTACTCCACAGCATAAGCAAGACTTACCTCAGAACCCACTGAGTTGACTGTTTCTCCTCAGCTTTTGCTTTTCTTTTCCGGAGCATTTCCCGGTCCCTCAAGCGGTGGGTGATGACATCTACAAGGACAAATTGAGTGCTAACATGACATCCTGGCCAAAGGACAATTTGATCCTTCCCTGCCTGGTGACAGAGCACTGATGCAAGAGGCCATGCTCTTCTTGTCATGAAGTGGGTCTTGATACGAAACTGCTTGGTGCTGTACTTCCAGCTCAGCCTTGGTGGATAGGATCTGATGACATACCACCCAAAGCTCTCAGGCTCCTGCACTGAAAGTTACTCTAAATTTCTAGCTGCAGTTTTCTTCCTGCTGCTGCAGCCTTGAGGTGACCTGTGTCCAACCTAATCACCACTGTCGGGACATGGGGCCTGATGGAAGCACTGGGCAGGCTTCCCATGCCATGAGAACACCATGAAATCCCTTGGCCAGATATCACTACAGGCTGTGAGACAATTCTTCATGTTTGCTCCATTGTTACCCTCATCCCCAGATAGCTGCAACTGGCCACTGCTGCGATTAAGGTGCTTGTCTAACTAAGGAGAAAGCCTTGCCCTGCAAAACACAGTCAGCCCTACAACATAGGAACAGTTCTGTGGGGCAAGGGGGTGAGCCAGAGGGCACAGGCTTTCCCATACACAGATGCTTATGTGTATTAAGCTGAGACCCTGTAGGGGACCGTAACCCAACCAGAGACCAGAACAGGGCTAGTACACACTGCTGGGGGTGAGACTAGCCCCAAAGACGACACAAGCAGCCCCAAGCTGGTCTGCAGCTCCAAAGAAGACCATGGCAGGGCTGAAGACAGACTGACTCGTGAGAAAGCTCCAATGATGACTTTACATTTGGGCAAGATGTGCAGGATACCTACAGTCACCAGGAAAATTGCCCCCCCCCCCNCATTTTATGCCAAGGTAATTTGTGACCATTTCACTGGCTGCAAAGGGCTCCAAATGGCTTCCTGAGGCAAAGATATCTCAGCCATCTACACCTGGGCAAATTAATTCATGAACTTTGCTGAAGCCAGCACTGAACTTCCTCCCCTATGCCTTTGTTCTAACAGACCATATCCCTGATGATGTGGCAATAGGTCTTGTGGTTTCTGACCCAGTCAGCCCTGAACCTTCTAGCTTGGATTCCAGCCTGTGATAATAAAGAAGTAGCTTAGATCAAGTAGTATGAGACTGCTCCCTTGAGGCAAAGGGCATTGTTCAGAAGCAACACCACTTCCCCAGGGTCTGGAGGGACAGGGGACTCTTCCCACGCATACACTGAAAGTTCACAAAAGTGCTGATTTTCATAGTTTCAACAAAACCCACACAATGAAAAAGCAAAACTATGACCTGCTCCTTCCAGATGTAATCAGATCCAGCTCCTTCCACAAAAAGCCCCAGCTTACACTAAAGTATTAAGTCAAATCAGTGAAGAATGGTCATTGTGTCATTCACTTGTCCAGCTGGAAGAACTGGCAAGGTGAGAAGGATTTCTGAGGCTGAGCTTGGACTATAGCTCTTATATCCCAGATGTCTGTTAAACTCAAGAAAAACCATAGTCTAGGACAGAAAAAATCCAGAACTGACAGCAGAAGCAAACCTCTACCAAAGTAGATCTTTACACAAGACGCTTTTGATAATTAATAATTATCCTGCAGAAATTTAGCTTGGAAAAGATTTCTGTTGGTCTCTATTCAAATGTCTTCATCAAAGCAGGACCAACTTCAAAATTACATTAGGCTGTCCAGGACCTTGTCCAGGGAAGTTGGGAATACCTCGAAGCCCACCTCTCTGGTCTTCTCATCACTCTCATTTTTTTTTCCTTTCTGTCTGGCCATGTTTGCAATGTGGACCTGGCAATGTGGACCTGCCTCCCTGTCCTTTTCCTGTGCACCCCTAAAAAGTCTGTCTCTCCCTTCTCTGTAACCCTGTTAGACAGAGGATGACTGCAACGAGATCTTCCGCTCAGCCTTCTCTTCTCCTGGCTGAACAAGCCTGGTTTACTCTTCCTGTCCTCGTATGTCATCTGCTCCAGCCTTTAGCAGTCTTGGTAGCCCTGCACTGGACTCATCCCAGTATGCCTTTGTCTTTCCTGTGCTGAGTTGCCCAAATGTGGGCATGGTATTCCAAGTGCTGTGTAATAATAACAACAGTCACCATCACAACCACAAAATAAAAAATAATCCTACTTTCTGTTGTTTCCTATTAGTTTTTCTGTTCTTTTATTGCTGTTTTTTTGTACAGTAGTTCCAGAAGCCCCCTTTGAGAACAGTAGAGCCATATAGGAGAAGACGGCTCCTCTCCTAAAAAAATTCCAGCCTAACTAGACCAAAGAGAAGGGACACAACAGGATGCAATACAGACATGAAAGCCATGTGCAACAACAGTGCCAGAATTTCTCAGTCTTGGTGGGGCATCTGAACATGACCAGAGATGTCAGCCTCTGAGATGAAAAACAGTGTGCTTGGACTGCACAACATACAGCCAAGTAGATGTTCCCCAAATGGGAGGCTGTTCCCTGATGTGAAGCAGTATCAGAGGCAGCAGGGCACAGCCAGCTGAAGATCACTCTGCCATCCACACAGCAAAAGGCAGGAAGCTGCTAGGAAGATGAGGTTACAAGTTGCAATAGCAGGACCTGCACAGGGCTTCAGTTTAATTGCTGAAGTTCATAACCACTTGCACTTGCCTTTGCAGCCAAGGTAACTTTCTTTAACTTTCAAAATGTCTGTGAGCCAAAAAAGCATTTTAGCTGCTTGCAATCAGTCTCCCTCCCAACCCACACTAAGCAAATTGTTTTGCACAGGTAGCAAATACCCCTCATTCACTTCTAACTGGTCCCAGAGAGCACTCCGACAACTACTCCAAAGCTGTCTGTCACCTGATGGCGTTAGGCAGGAAAAGTCACAGAAAAACTTCTGCATCCTGAAGAAAAATGATTTAGCAGAGGACACAAAGATACAGAGATGAAATGAAAAGAAGAAAAAGTCCATCAAGCTACGAGAACAATGAGACAGTATTGCCAGTCTGCAGACAATATACTAATGCTGCCTGAAGGACTTTGTCTGCCTTTAAAAGCTTTTATAGGTGCTTCTGCCTTTGCGATCTGAAACTATATTGAAAAAGTCACATATATTTGCAGTTAAATGTGCATCCTCTATCCCCCAAGCATAAACTGGTAATTATTAACTCATTTTTTAGAAATTACTCATGACAAAGATCATTCTCTCCTCTCTCTGTAAACTCCAGTTAAGAGTGGTCTCATCATTACCTGGCACACCATGTTCCTCATGGGCTGCAGAGGATGGCAGGGAAGAGTCCGAATAAGCATAGCCTTTGCCTGAACTCTCCATTGCTCTTTGCAGTTTTGAATAGAAAGCAGCTTAGTTCCCTGGGTACAGCATCTGGAGATAGTGGTGCAGCATAATAAGACCTTGAAAAAAAAGCAGACTGCCCGCCCAAAACCTCTTATCTGGCCTGTCCACTAGTAGGGTAATAATATTTTCCTTATCAGACTGCAAAGGTATGAGAGTCTCTGCCCAGGATGTACTGTGTGGTTTGAAAAACATGTTAGTGCTTTTATACAGCAATAATTCCACTTCAGACTGGAAATTTACACTCACTGCTGCTAAACTGTCACAAATGACCTCCTTTATAGTAGAGAGAAGCTGCAGGGCAGGGCAGGATGCAGCACTGCCTTGCTGCTGGTTTCCAGAGTGAGATGCAGGGAGGTGGTGTTAGTCCCTGAGGACCCTTTGCGAGGTCTGAAATGGGACATATGCTGTTTTAAAGGTGTTTTCATAGGACCCTAGCAGTGCTTGTCCTCCAGCACTGGAAGGGACCTCCATCTCCACTCCAGTCTCCCTCACAGCAGGACTGTCTGCTGCACGAGATCAGGGTGGCTGTGGCATCATATGCTTTGGAAACCCCCAAGCCAAATTCATGTGACCTGTCCAAGGCCTGTACCACCTTCCTGGGAAATCCAGACAGAATAATGAATCCATACCAGAGCTGCAGCCAAAGGTCTGTGCACGTTGAGGACTTCCCAATGACTCGTTCATCTAGTACCCAGTGGATCAAGGCTATAAGCAAAGCACTTCCTTCATGAAGCAGAATGGCAATGGACAGCCCCGGTAAAACCAGTGGGAAGACCCAGCTGTTCCCTTGTTCCCACAGGAGGATATCCCTTAGTGGTTGCTCCTAGCTCCCTCTTGCCCATTGCAGCCCCAGACCTACACAGCATGCAGGCTCACGCAGCCTCTGTAGGATCATCTTCGGGGCCAGTATAGTTGCAAAGGGGAAGTTTCTGCTTGGTACAATGGCTTCAAACCTGAGATCCAGCTCCCCACTCTGTTGTCTTCATGGCTGGGCCCCCAGGTCGGTCTGCCTCAGTTTCCTGCATGTGAGATGAGGTAGGAATCCTGGCCTCCTCTGCAAACTGCCTTCAGAGTTTCTCCTGCTGGAATAGCACAGAAAAGCTTAAGATTATACCTGTGCATAACAATTCTGCTGCACCAGGGACACTTCACCACTTTGGCCAGTTTCTAATACACTCAGTGACAGAATATTTGGGATTCAGCTTCTACTAGCACTTTTCTCCATGAGATACTCAACTGCTTATGCTCTGGTGAGGTGCTAGTGCCCCTAACCCCCCACCAAATTAATTCAAAGTGGCTCCAAGGTTGGTAGAAGAACCTGACAATGTGGCTACCCCCAGGTCCTCTGGGAATTGCTCGCCTTTCCTGGAAGGAATGATCCCACCTCCTTGTGCAGTCCCAAGACTTGCCCTGGAGCAGATCATCTCCTCGGGGGTGAGCAGATCTGGCCTGCCTCCAGTCCATGACAGGCTTTTTTTTTTTTTTTATGTACAGCATTTGCTCTCTGCAGGTTCTCTCTCTAGGTCGCT